>OY740814.1:15441869-15506869 GCA_963514005.1 Raja brachyura
GTGCTGTTAAACTGTCCTATGAACAAGCTTTGAAATAGATGCCTGTGAGTGTCACTGACAGGTGCGGCCCAGCCTGTCAGCCTCGGGACATTGGCCGAGCGTCCGACAGCCTCTGAGGGGCAAGCATGGCACTGGGAGCCGGGGCCGAGGGAGCTCCACTGGGTCCCTCCTCACTCACTCCCGGTCCGAGTCAAGACCTGGGTTCAAACCTCGAGACGGCGACGTGAGCTCAGGGCTCCAGCGTCCCAGTGAGGGAGCGCCGCACTGGAGGGGGGAGCAGTGAAGAGGGGGCGCCACATCACCACTCGACCACATGAAGAACCAAGATTGAATGTTCTCCAGACCCGTCCTCTGGTCTGTATCACGTTGCTGTTTGTGAGGTCCTGCTATGTTCCCAGTGTTGCTTCAGTGCCTTTGTTGAAGGTCCTTCATTCGTTGTGCCGGGGGGGGGGGGGTCTCCTGAATGTGTGTAAGTGTGTACCGCGGACCCCCGCCCCTCACATTGCACCGGGTGCCCGCCCCGAGCAGGGGAACGCCAGCACCCCATGCATGGAATAAAGAGGGTGAACGGGAGGGATGCCCACAGGGTAAAGGAAGCAGCGGTTAGTGAGAGCAGAGGATGGACATCACACGCAGGCACACTGGGCCTCGCCACAACACTGACCACGGGCTGGAGAAACCACAGGAGGAGGCCCTTCAGCCCGTCGTGTCAAGCCCCAGTCTTCGTAAAGTTTACTTTAAACTGTTCCCCCCGTTGGGGTCTCTCCATAAAGCATCCCTTAGTAAGGCCTCTCCCGAACACTGTCCCCAATAGGGCATCTCCCTATAAGCCATCCACAAATGAAGGGCCTCTCTGTAAATCAAACTAGGGACGGGTCCCCTTATAAACTGTTCCCCGGCAAAGGGTCCAGTTATAAACTGTCTGCCAGCTGGTTTATACTCCTCAGTTTGCAGCCGTTTTCACTTTGAATCAATTCCACTTTCTTCCAGTGGCTATGGTGGCCAATAGCAGATGATGGAGAGACTTGTTTCTCATTGATGGGGAGCTTATGTTGAAATTTGAGCAGAATCTGGGTCAACCCACCCTGGCGAAGCCTAATTCCGTCTCCAGAACATTCCCCACCTTTCCCCACTGTTCCCCAGTGGTCAGGCCTAGTGTGTGACACAGGACCATTCCCCGCCCTTGCCCCGATCTTCCTTGGCCAGTCTATTACCTTCCATGATGGAGATGTGCACCGCCCTCCTGCGGGTCCTGGGCACACTGCTCAACCTGGAGCCGTGGGAAATGGAAGGGCAACTTCGGCTGGGCACCAGGCCTGACCTGTGGGCAAGGAAAGCAGGAGCATATGTGAAAGGCAATCCTGGCACGAGACTTTGCCTCCTTGTACAGCAGACTGGGAAACAAGATGACAGTAGCAACCATACCCTCCACATCAACTGGCCTCTTACATGAGGCGGAGTAGACAGGGCAAAGTGCAACGAGCGTAGACAGCCACTGTCACAGAATCAAGGCCATTCAGCCCCTTCTTCCTAGACTGGCATTAGGCCCGTGTCTCAGTAACTGTACAAACCTTTATGCAATGGATGGTATCATCCAGCATTTGGGCCTGCGGATGGTGGTGTATAGAGAGATCCCATGGCGGGATTATGGAGCAGAATGATGGGGCATCACAGTGCAGTGAAACAGCGACAAGGCTTTCAGAGAACAGCAAATATATCAATGGGGACAGAGAATAAAGAAGGTGTTTGAATAGGTTTTAAAGTGGTGAGAGGAGGCTTTTGCTGCAGTGTCACTTACACCACAAGCAGGATGAGAACCAACGCTTAACTCGGAACTCTCAAGGGCACACTCTTACCTGTGAATCTCTGGGGGGCTCCTCTTAATCTTTGCGCTGGACTCGATCACCTCCTTTGCGACTCTCCCACTGAAAACAGCAATCACAAAATGGGGGGGGGGGGGGGGAGGTCAGTGAATGAAGGCAACAAGTTGGTACGAACGCTCCCTCGCTGGCCCTGGACATATCACACATTCGGGCTGAGTGCTTTTCTCTAGAGGGAGTCTGGTCGATGATTGGTGTAAGTGGGCGGCATGGTTCAGCAGTGGTTAGTGCTGCTGCATCACAACTCCACCAACCCAGTTGGGGTTTGCACCTCCTCCCTGTGAAAATCCGCATAGGTATTCCTTTGGGTGCTCCGGTTTTCACGCACATCCCAAAGACATGTTGGGTTGGAAGGTTAACTGGCTGCTGTGAATTATTCCTAATATGGGTGGGAGGGAAAGAATTGGAGGAAGCTAAAGGGTGTGTGAGAAAAATAGGACCCAGCGAAATACATGGTAAATGGTACTGGTGGGTTTGCTATTGGAGCTGACATCGGCACAATGGGCAGAGGGGCCTCCTTCTATGTTTAAAAGGAACATGAGTATATGTGAGAATAGGATCTCTGGTGCATGAGTGTGCCACATTACAGTAACAGCTTTCATTTATCTCCATTTAAGCAAGCATTGCTGACACCGGTTAAATGCAATCTTGCAAAAATGCTGTGGTGTTTTCTTGCTGAGAAGCTGCCAAGCAATCTCAGTGTTCTTGTTTGAATGTGCTTCCCTATGCTGGTTGTAAGCTCTCCTTGTGCCACCCACCCATCTGTGACCACGCTCTGCAATGGGAAGCTGGGTCTGAAAGCCATGGTGACAGCAATCACCGGCCTTGGCTCCAAACCCAATGGAAAATGGGAATTGTTCCCGATTATCTCAGTCCATGCATTCCCAATCCAATGGCAGGAACATTGCAAACACATTGTCCTTTCTTGATTGTGACTTTAGCCTCTGGTCTCCCCTTTCACTAAAGTACCCTCTACTTACTGTGGGTATTTACCTGTATCGAAACCGACTCCCCTTGAAGAACATGTTGCTGCTTGAAACAGTTCGCACCTGACTGGATTTCTCAAACCTGGGAAAGGCCAGAGAAAGCATCAAATCCACCATTACCCATCGCTAGAAACTCCACAGATTACTTTCCCTCCCCGGCCAAAAGGGTGAACTAGTAATCTCTGCCCCCCACTCTTGTTCTCTAACTATAGCTTGTACTCTATCAAGTACAGTCAATTTTATTTCTATAGCACATTTCAAAACAACTCTCATTGACCAAAGTGCTTTACAATAGTGCAGGTACTAATGTGCTACATACAATGGTACATAGATCTAGCAATACATACATAAATGCATACATACAGCGCTCCCTCAGAGGCCCTCAAGAAACGCTTGCGAGTAGAAATACGTTTTAAGTCTAGACTTAAAGGAGTCGATGGAGGGGGCAGTTCTGATGAGGAGAGGGATGCTGTTCCACAGTAGGAGCCGCAACCGCAAAAGCGCGGTCACCCCCAAGCTTAAACCTGGACCGCGGGGTGGTCAGTAACCCCGGGTCGGCCAACCTGAAGGACCTGGAGGTAGAATGGTGGGTTAGCAATTTTTGATGTAGGTGGGGGCAGGCCCGTTAAGGGCTTTGTATACATATAGGAGCTTGAAATTGATTCTGAACTGCACTGGGAGCCAGTGGAGAGAGGCCAGAATCGGGGTGATGTGGTCCCTTTTTCGGGTGCCCGTCAGAAGTCTCGCTGCGGCGTTTTGGACCAATTGCAGGCAGGACACGAATGATTGGCTGATGCCAGTGTTAAGGGAGCTGCAGTAATCAAGGCGGGAGAAGATAAATGCGTGGATGATCTTTTCAAGGCCGTATAATTGGAGGACTTGTTTGTCAAACTTCAATGCGGAGTCAAAAATCACGCCAAGGTTTTTGATGTGAGGTTTGAGTAAGGGGGTAAGGTTTCCAAGGCTGCCTGCTATCGTTATGATGGAGTCTAAGGGGCAAAGTAGGATGACCTCAGACTTGCTCTCGTTTAGTTGGAGGACGTTCTGGGCCATCCAACACTTTATATCCTTCATATTATCTATGTTATGTCGGGCACGGTAAAATGTTCCAAGTGTCATCACACACAAAATGAGTCCAGGCACCAACCAGGCCACGTGACTGACAGCTTGGTCAAAGAAGGTGATTTTCAGGAAGAGTGGAGGGGTTCAAGTGTGGAAGAGAAATGGAGTTCACATTTCAGGTTGATGATGGAGACTAAATGGACGTGTTAATTGCCATTCCAAAGCATGGCTGCGGGGTGACCACAATTCAGATCCAAATATTTCAGGGTCATAAGCAGGCAGAAAGGAAAAGGGTATGAGATTGTCCTATTAAATAGTTTGACATCAGTACAGTAGTTAGAAAGGATCCTAGTTAATTGCAATGTAGAATCAGAATCAGTATGAGCAGAGCTGAAAGGCAGCAGTGAGCTGTAAATATTGATGGTATTTAGTTTCCATGCCTCTGAATAGTGATGTAGGACATGATATAATAAGGACATTGTAGGAGCATGTAACATGGGTAATAAACTATCCATGGGGGACTTCAATCTACAAATAGACTGTGTAAATCAAATTATCCTAGCCATGTGGGGAAATAATTCCTGGAATGTGCACAAACTTTATGTGGAGCTGATTGGGAAACAGGCTATTTTAGATATTTTTCTGTGGAGGCAGAAACATTTAATTAATAACCTTGTTAGAAACAGCCCTAAGGAAAGAATTAACATAATATGACAGAATTTTACATGAGTTTTGATCTGGAAAAATAGGCAGTGATGAGGGTGGGTGGGGCAGGTCAACTGGGCTAGACTGGGCAACCACGTTAAGGAATAACAGCGGGCTGCCAATGGCATGTTTTGAAAGAAATGCACAATGTAGATGGCACACCTTTGTTCACGACACAAAAACATAACAGAAAAAGTGGCCCAATATTCGACTCCAGGAGAAACTAATGGTGGTATTAAATACAAGGAGAAAGCCTGTATAGTTGCCAGAATATGTAGTGAACCCGAAAATTGGGGAGTTTGTGAATTCAGAAAATGACCACTGTGGGATTGATAATGAAAGGAAAAGCAGAGGATGAGAGTGAACTCAAGGGAAGCATCAGAACATTGTAGGAGCTTTTATGATCCTGTAAAAAGGGAGACGAGGGAAGATAAATATGGTCTCTCACAGACAGACAGGAGAATTTATAATGGTAAAAGTGGAACTGGCATGGGTTTCAATAAGTAGTTTGTCTGTCTTAATAAAGACCAAACAAAAACCTCGCAGAAATATTGGAGCAATGCTCATGAGGAGAAGGTAGACAAAAATGCTGGAGAAACTCAGCGGGTGAGGCAGCATCTATGGAGCGAAGGAAATAGGCAACGTTTCGGGCCGAAACCCTTCTTCAGACGGACTGTCAGGAAAGGCTGGAAGCTGGTGAATCTCAGGGACCTGGTGATCTGCACCCCAGTTTAGTAACAGTGGATTTTCTGATTATATCTTCTAAATGTCTCTAGATTGTGGAATGCTGCTTGTGGATCGAAGGATAGGAAGAGGGAGATGCAGGCAGAGTGAATGGGCAACGGTGGAGTAGATGGAGACAGTGTGGAAATGTGAGGTTCTTCACTCTTCTAAAAAAACAGAAATGATGGGGAATGTTGCTGCACAAAGGGACCTGGGGTTTCCTTCTGCACTGGTGAATTAACATACTGGCAAGTCAAGAAATCAGGGAGGCAAACAAAATATTAGCTTTTATTGCAAGAGGATTTTGATAAGGTGGGGATGGAGAGACTGTTTTTTTCCTGTGGGAGGATCAAGAATTGGGTCAGTGTTTAGAAATAAGGGGTCCACCATTTGAGGCAGATGAGGTGAAATGCTTTATTTCACAGGGTATTAAAGTCTCTTCCTCAAAGGGCAGTGGAAGCATAGTCTTTGCATATCTTCAAGGCAGGGGAGGAAGATACTTTATAAACGATGGGGAGGCAAGAATGTAAGAGTTGAGGTTGCAGCTATGAAAAGGGCGGGACCGGCTTGAGGGCTGAGTGGCCTACTCCTGCTCCTCGTGTTTGCATGGTCACACATAAGGAGATGGTGAAAGGGAGAGACAGAGGGGTGGGGGGAGTTGATGTGGGACAAAGGGCAGTGGGATTGAATGGCCTGTCTCAATGCTGAACAGTCCATGCAGTAAATGTACTTACTTGTAAAAGGCTTGATTCTCCACTCCGCACTTCCACAGATGTTTGCAAGCCTCGGGCGTTGGAGCGAAGTATGTCAAAATAATCTTCGATTCCTGATGCAAAAATAAATTGGTTGGAGGTTTACGATGGAGCTTCGAAGCACGCGCATCCCCTGCTCATTGGGTTCTCCAGGATGCTGATTTCTGTCAGGGACTGAGGGCCAGTGCTACTGAAGGGGTGGCAGGCTGAGCTGGAGGGAGCATTGAGTAGGAGGAACAGGAAGGCCAAGTACCAATGGCCCATCATGACTGCTGACTGAGGGATATTAAAATATCTCTTCATTTCACAGACAGCGCATGGTAAAGCACTTGGAATGACAGGGAGTATTTTATGTTTTACAATTGAGCGGTTCCTGGTTGAATGTGTTGGACTGCCCACTCCCAGACTCTGTACAAAGGGGTCCCGCTGTGGGAAATGTATCCATAGGGTTGGATCCTAGCAAATGTGCCATCTCCTCAGAGTGCGCAGCATTAGTGGCTGTGGACAGTCCCTTTCGTTGATTGATTTTTGGGTGGAACACTAGGCTACTAACCCTCCCTTTGGTCTGCAACCGAGATCTGCAGACTATTTCTGTGCAATTTGCTAATCGGGGATGTGCTTAGATGTGGCAATACGCTACTGTAGAGCTTGAAATAAAATAATTTCATTGTGCGTTTGCACTTTGCAAATGTGACAAATAAAAAGCACCACCATTGAACCACAGGTAGCACCTGTCTTGGAGTGCTCCCCCTGGGAACAGCCCAGTGGTATTTAACGGTGAGAATTCATCAGGACAGACAGGAACCTCATCTGAAGGCAGTGGGAGAGTGCTTGAGCAGATGGAGAAGAGAACAGATCACCCCATCCTGGGATGGATGGTACATCAGAAATGCAGGTACACACTGAGTTGGTTCTTGCATGAAGCTGGAATATGCAGAGACATAGCGTTACACAGTATGGGAACTGTCCTTCAGCCCACCTGCTCCATGATAACCAAAGTGGCACTCTGGGTTAATCCCTTTTGCCTGCGTTTGGTCCATATCCTTCTAAATGCTTCCAATCACCATATCTGTCCATATGTCTTTTAAAACCATTATTGTATCTGCTTCTATAGCTGTGCATCATACTGTGAATATATTGGAAGATCAAAGAGAGGATATTCTGCTGCCAGATGGGATGAAAAAACAGTTCCAAACTCAGTAGGTTTTACAGAATCAGCATTCACCTCTTTATGAATGGCGTATAAATTAAATGTTTTTCCTTCAAACTTCATCTTGCTCACTTCAGTCCTGGAATTCAGAAAAGAACAAGCATTAGTGAGTCATGATATTCACACAGCCTCTGGGCCATGTAATCTTCATTAACACCAGTAATGTTACAATAGGGTTTGGTTCAATCCGGGCAGAAACCATGTGCAGTTGCAGAATAATCTCCACAAACGCAGGCCCTGAAGTTCATAAGTTCATAAGTTCCTGGAGCAAATGTAGGCCATTCGGCCCATCAAGTCAACTGTCATCATGGCTGATCTATCTTTCCACCTCAACCCCATTCTCCTGCCTTCGCCCCATAACCCCTGACATCCTTACTAATCAGTGCTGTCCACCCTTCAGTACACTTTAACAGAGTAGCCGATATGTACAGGGCAAGATCCCAATGCAACAATGATGGGATCATCTGTTTCAGCAGGGCTGTGAGGAATGTCATGCTGATTTATCCATTCAGCAATTTCTGGTATAACACAGTAGACTCGTTGGGATTTGAGCCTTTTGATTTACAAAGCTATTTTTCTTGAGTGTGAATATGATTTAGCAGAATGCCCATAAGGCACAGCCTTGTTGTTTTATGAAAAATCACTAAACGGAACATTTTTCATCAATGTGTACATTAAGGATTTAGAACGGGGGCAGATAGAGCTCTGCACTCATCTTCAGTGCAGAGGTCTGGGAATTTTGACAGTCATCCCAGCTGGAAGTGCTAGGGTTAATGTTAATTCTAAAAGCAGCACTTCTGACTGCAAGGCACTCACTCAGTACTGCACTACTGTGACATTAGAGATAAATAGATTTTTGATTAGTACAGATGTCAGATGTTATGGGGAGAAGGCAGGAGAATGGGGTTAGGAGGGAGAAATAGATTAACCATGATTGAATGGCGGAATAGACTTGATGGGCCGAATGGCCAAATTCTACTATCACTTATGACCTTATGGCCTAATGACAGCCTAGATTTCTGTTCCCACCTCTCTGGTGTACACGTCCAAAGCATGGACACCTGATGCTGAGTCAAGCGGCACCATGCTCATGGCCGGCGGATACTTCACGTTACCAAGGACCCATCTTTTGATAATGTTGGAAACTACTGTGATGTCCGGGCTGATAGTACAGAAGCCGAGGGATTTATTGTGATGAGATCACTGGAGACCCGGATAATTCAGAGAACTACAGTGCTTCTGGCTGACCCATTACACACTGCAGAGTTTGGACATCACTGTGGCTCCAAATATTGGGAGACATTGTGCTGGGCCAGTGAGTTCAAACAGCTCTCAGCAATCCTTTCCAGTCACAGTGACAGGTGATCACACTTGGGGTCCACCAGAATTAATTGGGGAAAGTTCTCATTGAACGGTGACATGGGCCAGAGAGAGACACCTGTCTCGGATCAGCAAAGGTCCAGGAAGTTCTGGAGCATTAGTGGCCTAGTTCAGGAACCACAACCCTGAAACTGTAGCATTTTAGGTACAGGAAGTAGTGTCAGACCTGCCCTGTACCAGGGCTCTCTCTACTCACCACTTTATGTAATGAATCCGCTTGTTTCCTTGTAACACCACAAACCCCGCTGGGGTGAAGGCTAGAAACGCTACATTCCCTGAGACATCCTGCAGAGAAATATTGACATTGAGAAATCCCAGGACTTTCTGCAGGAATCATTGATGAGATATTGTTACAATATTGTACAGCCCCCTCTTCACCATGTGGCACAGCACAGTTCACATTCCCCCATCGATGTGCCCGAGGACACTTTACAATATCCCAGCTCACGTCCAGAGTCCAAGCTGCTCACAGACATAGGGACAGGTGTGAGCCAGCCAGAGAGGGGGAGAGTGAGGCAAGGGGCAGGAGAGAGGAAGGGAGGGATGGAGAGCAAGAGAGAGGGAGGGAAGGAGAGATTGGAGGAAGGGAGTGTAAAGGGAGAGAGAAAGAGGAGAGAGGGGGAGGCAGGGACAAAGGAAAGGTGGTAAGTAAAGAAAAAAATGAGAAGGGGTTAAAGAACATATTATAAAGATGAAGCAGGAAGAAGCCAGATAGACGGCTTCTTGAGCCGGCTCTTCCATTCATTAATATCATGGCTGATGAAATCAGCACCACAGTCCCGCTCCTTCACAACACTATCTACCACAACATTGTATTCTCGCTCCATTTATGTAATAAGCTGCAAATCATTCTTCCTTAGAAACATCGCGTCAACTTGCATTGTACTCTACCTGGCCTCCTCTTCCTCCCATCGGTGGGAGAGGAAAGGAGGGAGGGAGGTGGAACGTGAAACTAATAATGAAAAGCCTAGATAAAGTGGACGAGAGGATGTTTCCAGGAGTGAGAGAGTCTAGGACCAGAGGGCACAACACCAGGATAAAAGGATGTACCTTTACATTGGAGACGAGGACGAATGTCTTAAGCCAGTGGACGGTGAATCTGTGGGATTCATTGCCACAGGCGATTGTTGAGACCAAGATATTGGGGATTTTTAAAGTGGAAATTGATAGGTTCTTGATTGGTAAGGGTTTCAAAGTTAATGGGGAGAAGGTGGGAGATTGAGATTGAGCGGGAAAAACATATTTGTCAGGATCGAATGAGGGAGAAGACTCGATGGGCCGAATGGTCTAATTCTGCTCCTATGTCTTATGGTCTTCGAGAAACTAAGGGATAGGTGTTGAGAGGCAGATATAGGGAGGGAGTCGGAGAGAAGGTGGGTGGGAGATTTAAGAGGAGAGCTGTGTGTGTGTGTGTGTGTACGGGGGGAGGGTCACTGGGATGAAGAAATGCCTTGAAGAAACGCTGAAAACCAATGTGGATGTTGGTGTTTGAGCGGTGTGTGAGTTGCGAAAGAGGGGACCTTTAGTCAATTAGAGGGCGAGTGGCCACCCACGATGAATGGCAGCCCCGGGTCCCAGCGCCCGTCAGCCCGGAGCCTCTGCCGGTACCTTGCAAGGGTGAGGGTCAACTCCGTACGTTTCCAACGTCTGCGCTTTCTTGAGGAAGTTCAGCTCCGCAGTGTCCGGGGACTGCCCGCTGCGTCGAAGGAAAGACACGGAGTCACTGAGAGAATCCTCCAACCCCCTGCCTCGCCCAGACAGAGACCTCCCCCACCCCAAGTCCTCCCCGCTCTGCCCCCGACTGGGCTCATGGGTGCCAGTTCCGTGGACCGGCCCCAGAGCCGAGAGGCGAAAGAGCGACTTCCCAGCCTCAAGAGCCCACGGCGTGGAAACAGGCCCTTCACATGTAACATTCACATATAGCACTCATTAAGCCCGCTGTACCTAAGCTCCGTTTTGTGGATGTCGGCAATTTTTCTTTCCAACTTTTCGGAATGTTTCGGGAAGAACTGGAACTTGGAACTGTATCCCTCGGGATGCTTTCCTGCATCATAGTCCCCGATTTCAGCTAGAATTGAGAACATCTTTAAATAAACAACAGTATCAAACAGGTGACTTGGTTTCCCACGGTCGGGGTCATATTTGAACTGACCCTGGGGGGAAAGTGAATGGTTATCAATAAATCAATGGAACACACCTTCCCATCAGAGAAGAAAGGTCAGGGGTCGCAAAATGAGCCTGTCATAGAAACAGAGAAAATAGGTGCAGGAGGAGGCCATTCGGCCCTTCGAGCCAGCACCGCCATTCATTGTGATCATGGCTGATCGTCCCCTCTCAATAACCCGTGCCTGCCTTCTCCCCATGTCCTTTGACTCCACTTGCCCCTAAAGCTCTATCTAACTCTCTCTTAAATCCATCCAGTGACTTGGCCTCCACTGCCCTCTGTAGCAGGGAATTCCATAAATTCACAACTCTCTGGGCGAAAAAGTTTTTTCTCACCTTAGTCCTAAATGACCTCCCCCTTATTCTAAGACTGTGGCCCCTGGTATACCATAGAAGGTATGAAACAGAGGAGTCGAGGGATTGAGAGAATATTCCACTGACTGTACACATCCCCGGCTGCCTTTGGCGTTGTCCGCCAGCACAGAGCTCTCCCCGGCGTGTTCCTCCAGCGCTAATATATGATAACTGGCGTAGTCGGCACCCGCTTATGGTGGGTTAAGAACTGGTGACAATTCTCATCTTGTATCTTGAACATAGCAGCACATGAGGAAACCATGGTCTAGTCGACCAGAGCAGAATCGCCCTCCTCTATGGGGTGGAAGATTGCAACCTTCACATGGTCCGCCCTGTTTCGACTAATGCAACCAACTCAACGTGCACAAACAGAAGATCAAATAGAACAAGTTGTCCAACAACTTTAGGCTGTGCGCGCCGCACGAAAGAAGAGGAGCCCTCCTCTCTGAACAGCAGCTGATGTGCACCCTGGACTGCCAGAATCATTGGCGGAGCCCTGCATTGGAGACCCGGTTGAATAAAACTAGTTCTGCCCATCCGTTGTCCATCCATTGAGCTTTGCACACAATGACCTCCTTCAGAGCGGTGATGGAGTTGTGAAATCAAACGTGGCAACATCCAGAAACCCGTGACTTGGCATCGAGAGGATAATCCGTCAAAGGTCCTTGAATTGTCATAAACGCACATTGTTCTGGGTAGACAACTCTTGCCATCTTTATATCCGCAAACCCAGGCGACCACACCCACCCCACCCGCCACTTGTCACCCTATAAGCCCCTTCCTTCATCACTGAGGGCACCCTGCCCCGTCACCCGAACTCTGACTTCAACGCCACCTCCATAATCCCTGGCATCAAATCACATCAAATTGACCACTGTCACCCCGACTCCCTTTCACCTTAACCCCACCTTACACCGACTCCACCTCACCCCACATCGTCTCATTCTGACCGTGGCCTCACGCTGCCTCCCATCAACACTGTCAAATATTCGACCTTCATTCGGGAGTGAAATCCCCAGCACCTGGTAACAAGGCGCATTGATATCGTACCGAGCCAACCCTCGGGGCATCTTCCAGCCAACGAGGTGCTGTTGCTTCTGGAAGCCCAGCCGGGGGTTTACACTCAGCAGCTCCCTGGAAACAGCGGGTCGTTAGGTCATCTGTGAGGAGCTCAATCTTCCCTCGCCCCGCCCTCCTTAATCCAGTAACCCTGACACCCCTTCACCCCGAACTTCGCTCCCCCTAACACTGTTATCTTAAACCCTCCCTCCACTTCCGATACCCCTCAGTCCAACCTCCGTTCACTCTGACCCCCTGTCCATTGTCAAATTGAGCTAAATAATTGTTCCCATGAAGCCCCGGCCGATATTCCGCTGCATCACACCAGTAGTTGTGGTGCAGTCGTTGTTGTAAAAGGTTACCTTGCAGGATGAAGGCGGCGAGCAGCGCCGCGTCCGAGGTCTTGCAAAGCAGGCGGCCGTGGTACAGATCCCTCTTTATCTGAAGGAAGACCAGGTACCTGGAGGGGAAGAAGAGCGGGTGAAGGTAGGAGGACTGGAGGGAGATGTTTGGGTGCACAAGCCCGTTTGGACATGGGATATCCCAGCAGGGACACGGGTGGCTGTGAAAGGAAACGGGAAGAGGGGAGATATGCTGGCAGTGGGGTTGTCTGAACAGCCTTGACAATGATGGAGCATCTCATAATAATATCATGGGTGATAGGAGCAGAATTAGGCCATTCGGCCCATCAAGTCTACTCCGCCATTCTATCATGGCTGATATATCTCACTCTCCTAACCTCATTCTCCTGCCTTCTCCCCATAACCCATGAGCCCCACACCCGGTGAGTGATTCGGATTGACCAGTGCACGCTGCACTTGTAATTCATCTCCAGCCTCTACTCCATTCCACCCCACATGCTTTTTTTTCTTGGCGACAAAATAAACTCCAGAGGCTGGAGACTTGGTAGAAATAAAGAAATGCAGATGCTGGTTTACAATACAAAGCCACAGTGTGCTGGCGGAACACAGCAGGTCAGGCAGCAACTCTGGAGAACACGGATATGTAACGTTGCGGGTCGGGACCCTTATTCAGACTGGTTGTGTGTGTGTGTGTGTGGGGGGGGGGGGGACTAGAAAGGAGAGACGGTTCAAAGTACAGGAGGTAGTAGGTGAAAATTGCCAAACGGGGCTGGGGGCATGATAGGCAGATTGTTGGACGAAGGCCAGAGATTTAAAAACATGTGTGAGAGAAGGAGATTGAAGAATTGCAAATTGTCATGCAAGAGGAGGAATTGTAGGTGGTGGGGGTGGTGGGAAAATAGGCGTGAGTCTAGGGGGTGGGGGGGTGGGGAGGTGTCAGATGTTAACTAAATTGGGGAATTGAATGTTATATGGTTGGGACTCAAGCGGGATATGAGGTACGGTTCCTCCAGTTTTGCCTCACTCCGGCAATGGAGGAGGCCCAGGATGGATAGGGCGGTGCGGGAGTGGGAAGAGGAGGCAACATGATTAGCAACTGGGAGATCTTGTAGGTTTAGGCAGACCGAGCACAAGTATTCGGCAGGAATCTTGTTCAATGACGTTCTCGGGAAACCGGGGCAGCCGATGCCTACTCACCAGGTCCCTACTTGCCGGAGTGGCCTCTATGACTGGGACCCGGACAGATGAAGAAAGAAAGGAAATGCCTGCATATTCGTGGCGTCCTTTCACAAACACAGGCGGTTGTAGACCTTTACTGGGCATGGTGTGGGAATGGTGGCGGACACGGTCTGCACAGTAAGATACCACGGCCAGCCAGGTTATCCTCAGCCCCATAGACTGGGGGAAACATCTCTGGCCATCTGCATAGCCTTTTGCATCTGGCCAGAGGGTGGATCATTTGCCTCCACAGATGCTGCCCGACATGTTCCTGCATCTGCGGTATGCCGTGGCTCTATTTACCTTGGTGGGTCTGCCCAAGACGGGTGCGGAGTTACGGGAACATTCAACAACCCCCGTGTCCGGAGGAACTGACTTGGAGGACCTCACTGCATGGTAGACACTAGTGAAACACCTCCCCCGCCGATCCCCCCCCCCCTCATTCCCCCCGCACCTCCCAGGCTGCGCTGAGCCGGGGGAGAACGTGTTACACCTCATGGGCACCTGTGCTATGACTATCTTTTCCTCTCAACCCCACCCTCCTGCCTTCTCCCACATAACCCTTCAAAAGCCTTGAAACAGTTTTGAACATTCAGTGGCTATGAGAGGTGCTATAAAAATACACAAAGTATAGCTGTTGTTTCTGTGTGTGGGCGCATTTGCCAGCGTCAAGGGTACACTCGATTTCCCAGGAATAGACTTCAACGCTTGGTGAGGAGGGGAGTGATGTTGATTCACGCCCCAAGGTTATTGCTCATGAGCCCTGATAGGCGCTTGCTGTTCCATTCCACATCATCTAACAGCCTTGCCATTATCTACCCACCGGCTACTAATCAGTGCAGCCTCATCGTTATCTCCTGGTGGGCATAATCTGCTAATTTATTTCAAATTTTAAATTAAGATAAAATGCAGCACCAGCGCTGCAAACTGCCAGAAACCGCCAGAGCAGTACCTCTCCAACATATCCTGATTGTGTTAGCACACTCAGAACAGTCACACGATTTTCCTCAATCCAAATGTCTGATCCATGGGACCAGAAATTGCCCATTTGGCTCATCGAGTCCACTCCGCCATTCAATCATGGCTATGTTTCCATCTCAACCCCATTCTCCTACTTTCTCCCCGTAACACTTGACACCCATTGGCAAGTGACCCAATTTTAAATAACTTTAACCTTATAGTTTCATCAGAGTTACATTCCTTTTCTTATTTCATTAAATGTTTTTTTTGTAATGGAAGTATTTCCAACAATGCCTCTGCCACTGAAAGAACCCTGAATTTGAAAAGCTCACTGAAGGTCACAACAGCTGGTGGAAGCTGGCCTTGGTGACTGGTCCCTGCCCCGTTGTGGACCAGGCCAACACACGACTCATTGCTTTTCCAAACAAAAGGTTCTCTCACGCAATTTACAGCAAGCATTGCTCAAATGTGTAACCGCGCACTCTCTGGTCAACTTTACGCAAATCTCCAGACTTTAATGCACGGGTGGAATGATCCACCCTATCCATTCCTCTCTACATGTCCTGAACTGTCATCGTAATTATTCTGCCATAACGGGACCAACATAATTAACAAGAACTGCAGATGCGGAAATCTTGAGCATAACCACGGAATGCGGGACAGACTGCATCAGTAGAGGGAATGAATAGGTAATGTTTTAGCTTGGATCTGAAAAAGGATCTTGACCCAAAGTATCACCTTTTGATACCTTTTACAGATGCCGCTTTGCCTGCTGAGTTACTCCAGCACTTTGTGTTTTAATTACTAACAGACATACAATCGTGGTATTGTTCTGGCATGGAGGGAGACCACTCCACCCTCAGTCTATGGGACCCCCATTGGAGCAACCTCCTCAGTCCCTTGTCCTGCTTGTACCCTTTAGCCCTGCACGTTATTCCCCCCTTGTGCACCCATTCGATTCTATTTTAAAAGCATAACTTCCACACCCTTAATAAAGTTGATGGAGCACATTAAATGATAGTAAACCTTCCTCAGGATGTGACCATGATGAGTTTTTCATCATTAACAATGATACTGTTTAGCATATTTACAAGAGGAAAAAAAGATACATTCATCTGAAATTTGAAGAATGTGAAGGAGAAACAGAATGAGAGGGTCACTAAGTTAATGGTATCATTTGGACTCTGCATCATTTTTTAGATTCCATTTAACACTCAGTATATGAGACAGACTCCACTCCCTATTATACATACTCTGGGGTGTAGAAAATGTGAAGAGGGGTTGGTTGATGTCAAAGAGAACCAGGCAATGTTTAATGAATCACAGCCACCTCCAGGCTCTCCACCATCTGACTTGGAAATATATTGTTGTTCCTTCATTGTTCCTGGGTCCAATCCTGGAACTCTGCTTCCATCTCAAACACAGTGTTTAAGAGCAGCTCTATCAGAAAGTCTACCAAAGTTCTTGTAGGTGCTCATCCTCCCCTTGCCCAGAACAGTGGGGGATGGGCAATATAAACTGGCCTTTACTAATCCTCTCATCCCAATGGAGAATAAAAATGATCAAATTTCTTAGATTAATTGTTTGATTTTCTCAGCTCATATCTTTCAAATAACAGTATAATTTATTTCCTAACTCCGGCAAAATTTGGATATTTCTAATCTCCCCAAGCAATATTAATAGGATTGTCTTGATGATTAGTCAATGTTCCAACGTTAAAATAGAACGTAAAGTTGCGGAGGCTGCAGATCCGAAAGTAAAAATGATCAGTGTGTTCCATATCACATCAGCCTGGAGCCCGTAAGGATCGCAACAGCCTCCGAATGGATTGAGTTACAACACTGCTTCTCTTCACAGCTAGATAGCATTACCTTCCAGAAGGAGCGAATGTCTGTTTTGAACATTGTGACGCAGTAAAGTTAAAGCTCTATGAAAGCTAAGTACATAGAAAGCATCTATTTATGCATTAAAGAGCACAGAAGAGCCTAAAAGTGGCAGTCCTTGCTCTGAGATGCAGTCTCCCTCTCTCTGGTTAGGGACCTAGGGTGGAGACCAAAATTGCACACAATACTCCAGGTGCAGTCTCACCAGGGCTCTGTACAACTGCGGTAGGACCTCCTTGCTCCTAAACTCAAATCCTCTCGCAATGAAGGCCAACATGCCATTAGCTTTCTTCATTGCTGGCTGTACTTTCAGTGACTGATGAACAAGCACACCTAGGTCTTGTTGCACCTCCCCTTTTCCTAATCTTTCTTATCCTTGGTCTTTGTTCCAACCAGCTGCCTATCAACCCCCACCCCCCTCACCTGTGACGACCTTTACCTGCCAACCAGGTCCTGCCCCTCCCCTTTTCCAGCTTGCTTCCCCTCCCACAATCAGTCTGAAGAAGGATCTCGACCCGAAATGTCACCCACCCATCTTCTGCCTGAGCCACTGAGTTACTCCAACATTTTTTCTCCTTTTGTGTATTAACTGGCACCTGTAATTCTTTGATTCTACATGCCTGGACAATAGCCTGGACAACAGGTGGCCAACAGCCCCTTACCTCGTTATCTCCTCCTTCAGTGTGGCAGGGTCCGTGGGATAAAACTTGACGCGGAAACACATGGTATACGGAGGCTGAGCTGCCAAACAGAGGGGAGAGTCATGTCATTTTTGGTTGAGCACTGCAAAGTTATTTTGTCAAACAACAGCCTATAATAATCAATGATTATATTCCCTTCTTTTGCAATGGGGTTGCAAATTACTATATCGAATCAATGATTCAAACCGCTACCCCATCTGATCTCAGACCATCCCTCTCCTTCCTTTCCCTTTTCCCTCACGTTTATCCACATGCAGTTAGTAGTTAGTTTGAGTTTGAGTTGAGCTTGTTGACACGTGTACCGATGTACAGTGCAAGGCTTTTGTTGTGTTCTAACCAGTCAGCAGAAAGACAATATATGATTACAATTGAGCCACCCACAGTGTACAAATGCATGATAAATGGAATAACATGAATAACATTTTCTATTGCAAGTTACATCCCAGTAAAGTCTGATCTAAGCCTCAGGGTCTCTGATGAGATAGATGGTAGAGAATGATTCACACAGTTGTGGTGGACTGAGGATGTTGTATGACTCTGGTAGAGTCAATAATGAAACATAGAAACATAGAAAATGGGTGCAGGAGGAGGCCATTCGACCCTTCGAGCCAGCACCGCCATTCAATATGATCATGGCTGATCGTCCGCTATCAATAACCCATGCCTGCCTTCTCCCCATATCCCTTGACTCCACTAGCCCCTAGAGCTCTATCCAACTCTCTCTTAAATCCATCCAGTGATTTGGCCTCCACTGCCCTCTGTGGCAGGGAATTCCATAAATTCACAACTCTCTGGGTAAAAACGATTTTTTTCAGCTCAGTCTTAAATGACCTCCCCTTTATTCTAAGACTGTGGCCTCTGGTTCTGGACTCACCCAACATTGGGAACATTTTTCCTGCATCTAGCTTGTCCAGTCCTTTTATAATTTTATATGTTTCTATAAGATCCCCCCTCTTCCTTCAAAACTCCGGTGAATACAAGTCTAGTCTTTTCAATCTTTCCTCATATGACAGTCCCGCCATCCCAGGGATCAATCTCGTGAACCTACGCTGCACTGCCTCAATCACAAGGATGTCCTTCCTCAAATTAGGAGACCAAAACTGTACACAATACTCCAGATGTGGTCTCATCAGAGCCATATACAACTGCAGAAGAATGAACAGAAAAAAGGTAGATAGATAAGTGTCTTTCTTTGGTCTAAACCAGCATCTGCAGTTCCTTCATGCACAGAAGAAGGTTGTTTGGCCCATTGAGTTTATACCAATCCCATCAGTCAACTGCCCTTTCACTGTGACCCAGGGCTGAAGACTGATGTATAGATCAAAGCGGATCTACAGTGCCAGGCTGGGTGTTTTGTTCTCACCCATATACATTTTTTAATATTAATGGAATGTACTTAGAATCGCCTGCATCGGAGACTGACAGATATTTACCATCACTTGAGCTGGTGAAGGAGTCAGATGTTAGCTAACAGTCTTGTTATCTAACAGTCACAAAGAGTGACAGGTAATAGGTAGATGGGTGAACAAAGGCTAGAATTGTGAAGCCACAGAGAGGAATGTAGGTGGAGAAGGAAGGAGGGAGATAGGTGTGAGTCCAGGTGGGGCACTGGGGAGGGCAACTGTGCAGGATCTACTGAGTGGAAGAACAGACAGGGCCACTCATTGGAATTGCCAGACAGGGTCATCCAATGGAATGAGACAGTCACAAAATGGATTTGTAGGCGGGGCAACCAATGGATAAAGAGGCAAGGTCACCAATCGGAATTGGAGACAGGACACACATTGGAATAAAAGACAGGGTCGCCCAAAGGAATAAGAGGCAAAAACATTCAGTGGAACTGGAGACAGGGACATACATTGGAAACAAGGTCACACAATGAAATAAAGCACAGGGTTTCCTAATGGAATAAAAGGAAAGATCTCTCAATGGGATAACAGGGTTACCAATTGGAATTAGAGGCAAAGAACCCAATGTAGTAATAGATATGGTCTCCAATGTAGTAAGAGACAGGGTGACTAATTAGAATTGAAGGTAGGGTCAGCCATTATAATTGTAGGCAGGGTCAGCCATTGGAATTAGAAACAGGATTAGCCTGTGGAGCAGATTAACCAAAATCTGTAATAATCTGCTATTTTTCAGTTTTGATGCATGCGTGATTTGCGAAATCAGAGATTATATATTGATGTTCTACCACAATTGACTACAGCGTAGTGAACACAGGAAAATCTAAAAACATTGTAAAAAAAGATTAAATGTAACATTTTCATTGGAAAATTCACAATACAACATTTTAACTAGAACAACGGCCAATAATTTGAGAACTTACATTTCATTTGTTTAATAATGGATTTGGAGATATCCAGCCAGTGCTGTGAAAACAATAACAGGAGTACACGATTAAAATACCATGGCTAGGTGACTTGCTAAAGATACACAATCACAATGAGCTCGGTGGGTAGACGGAAGAAGGTCTTGGTTGTTCGATGGGTTCCTCCTGATCCATTGAAGATGGGTTGGAAGGATATCCAGGTGACCAATACAAAGCATTGCGACACAGCTACTGCAAGGGAGAGAGACGAGGATAGTGTGTCCATTCCCACACTGAGTCCTCCAAACCATCATGATCTTGGAAACAGGTCCCATCTCTCCACACCATTCTCAGCTCGGGGAGCATTGAGACACTCACCTTTACCATGATGGGAACGGGGTGCAGTGTTGGGAATACAAGGCAGGACAAGACAGACAATAAATTAACCACAATCATGGAGAGTGTTAGTTCCAGCAGCAAGAATTTAAGTTGAGTTGAAGGTTTCTCTGGTTCATCTCACTGAGCCCCATCTGCATCAGATCAGCAAGTACATTATTGGTGAAACTAATGAGTGTTTCCATCATTCTCTGTTTTTGTTTCAGATTTCAGCATCTGCAACTTTTTGTTCCAATTTCCAAGTCAAAATCATTAAAATTAAGCACTTGACAATCGCAAACTCCAAGGTTCATGTCACCTGCAAAGGAAGAGGATTATCCCTCATTTAGTTTAGTTGCTCCACTGCACACTGGGGAACCCCTCAGTCTTTCAACCCATTCAGATCACAGGCAGTGACTTATCCTCGCCACCAACCCAGACAGATTGCCACCCAGTTGATGTGTGATAGCTACAGGTCCTGGCCTCAACCTCACCCCTCCAGTCTCCAGAGTGACATTTCCTCTATTTGGTAACATCTCTCCAAAAAAAAAACCAAGAAAGAAACAAGAATCAAATTCAAGTGGAGAGAGATGCAGAGATTAGAGAAATTAAATGTGGAGGGAGGCAAAACAGTGGTGGCTGCCTGACAAGGTCACATCCTGTGTGGTCCTGACTTCCTCTTCCTGTCACAGTGAGCCATTGTTGAGGCCACACCTTCTCCTGGCCGTTGCTAGGAGAAGCCCACCCTCTCCACCTGATGAAAGGCCATCCCATTCCTTGATTCACACCTCTCCACGCATACATCAGCACTTCTCTTGGCAAACAAACATTACAGGACGATGGAAAGTTCTGGAAACTATTTCTGTGTCTCAGGAGGAAGTGGGACAGAGAAGAAGTCCACACTCATATTGACTGCGCAAGGCAGGGTTGTGCGGTTGAGTGGTCTATTCCTGCTGCTATTTTGTTGTGCTTTATGGGAGTTGAGGAAACTCCCAAATAATTCCAATGTCTCTCTCAGATCAGGATTCACCGCTGACACCAAAATAAGCAGGTCAGTTCTGGGGGGCAGTCAAATAGGAACAAATGGAGAACTATTTCAAAGCGCTAACATGCGCAGGAAGGGCTGAATTACCTTCTTGTGTGCACTATGTTCTGTGACAGTAAGGGGATGTCAGTGCTTGAGAGTGCAGAAATGTTCCAAGGTTAAGGTGAGAGTGGATTCCTGGTACCAGTTACAATGTTGTTGAGACAAAACTCTGCCAGCTGGGCTAACAATCCAGTGAGGGTGGAGGGTACCTGCAGTGGGTTACACTGGACTAACCCTCCATGGGACATGAGGGTGTCAGAGATGGATTACACTGGACTCACCCTCCAGTGGGAGGCAGGAGGTGGGAGGTGACAGAAGTGGGTTACACCGACTAACCCTCCAGTGTTGGTGAGAGGTGACTGTGGTGGGTAACACTGTGCTAACCCCCCCAGTGAGGCTGAGAGCACATGCATCCACAGCAAGTTGGAAATACAAATACATTCTAAAAATAATTTTAAAGATCAGGAAATTTGCCCTTGCTTAAAGTGAGGCTGGAGCTGTCAATGCTGTAAACAACCAACGAGCTAATCGATGTATTTTAGGAATGGAGGCAAGTTTCCAGCCTCCATTGCCACGGCCTGGGTGTGAGACCAGAGACACGTCAGTGGGTGCTGGAACCTAACTGCCCTCTGAAGTGGCCTGTGTTGTTCTAAAGTTTGGACAAAGGAGGATCAATAATTATATGGGTGAGAAAATATTTTAAAAAGCTATGTGGGAATGAGTGCATTTTCCCTAGATACACAGGTCCCTGCCACACCCTTGCTGGTCCATCTACCTTTCTTCCTTTCTTTGAGGATCATCTGTACCTCGCTGGTGGTGTCACTGTAAGCCTGCTCCCTGTCCACCCAGTGATGGTCCTCTGCACTATTCTTCTACCTACTGCTCTCTCTGCTATGATGTGAAGACAAATGTAGGTGCCTTACAATCAGAGACAGGTGAATTTATAATGCGAAACAAAGAAATGGCAGAACAGTTAAACAAGTACTTTGGTTCTGCCTTCACTAAGGAAGACACAGACAATCTCCCAGAAATACTAGGGGACTGAGGATCTAGTGGGAGGGAGGAATTGAAGGGAATCCACATGGTAATGGTGTTAGGTAAACTGTTGGGACTGAAGGCAGATAAATCCCCAGGGCCTGATGGTCTGCATCCCAGAGTACTCAAGGAAGTGGCCCTAGAAATCGTGGATGCATTGGAGATCATTCTCCAATGTTCTCTCGACTCTGGATCAGTTCCTGTGGACTGGGTGGTAGCCAACGTAACTCTACTTTTAAAGGAAGGAGGGAGAGAGAAAACAGGAAATTATAGACCAGTTAGCCTTACATTGGTAGTGGCTAAGATGCCTGAGTCGATTGTTAAACATGTTATAGCAGCACATTTGGAAAGCAGTGACAGGATCGGTCAAAGTCATCATGGATTTATGAACGGGAAATCATGCTTGACTAATTTCTGGAATTTTTTGAGGATGTAAGAAGTAGAATGGATAAGGGAGAGCCAGTGGATGTGGTTTATCTGGTCCCACACAATAAATTAGAGTGCAAAATTAGAGCACATGGAATTGGGTGTAGGGTATTGACATGGAGAGAGAATTGGTTGGCAGACAGGAAGCAGGAATTAACGGGTCCTTTTCAGAATGGCAGGCAGTGACTAGTGGGGTGCCGCAAGGCTCGGTGCTGGGAACCCAGTTATTTACAATATATATTAACGATTTAGATGGGGGAATTAAATGTGACATCTCCAAGTTTGCGGATGACACAAATCTGGGTGGCAGTATGAGCTGCAATGAGGATGCTATGAGGCTGCAGGGTGACTTGAATAGGTAGGGTGAGTGGGCATATGCATGGCAGATGCAGTATGATGTTGATAAATGTGAGGTTATCCACTTTGGTGGCAAGAACAGGAAGGCAACGAGACCTGATGTGCTTGTACATCAATCACTTAAAGTAAGCATGCAGGTACAGCAGACAGTGAAGAAAGCTAATGGCATGTTGGCATTCATTGCACGAGGATTTAAGTTTTTGACTCCTAATTTGAGGAAGGACATTATTGCTATTGAGGGAGTGCAGCAGGTTCATCAAGTTAATTCCCGGGATGGCGGGACTGACATATGATGAAAGAGTGGGTTGACTTTGCTTGTATTCACTGGATGAGAGAAGATCTTATAGAAACATATAAAATTCTTAAAGGATTGGACAGGCTAGATGCAGGAAAAATGTTCCCGATGTTGAGGGAGCCCAGAACCAGTGGTCACAGTTTAAGAATAAGGGGTAGGCCATTTAGGACTGAGTTGAGGAAACATTTGTTTGCCCAGAGTGTTGTGAATCTGTGGAATTCTCTGGCACAGAAGACAGTGGATGCCAATTCACTGGAAGTTTTCAAACGAGAGTTAGATTTGGCTCTTAGGGTTAAAAGTATCACGGGATATGGGGGAAAAAGCAGGAACGGGGTTTTGATTTTAGATGATCAGCCATGATCATATTGAACGGCAGTGCTGGCTTGAAGGGCCGAATGGCCTACTACTGCACCTAGTTTGCTAAGTTTCTATCGTGCAGAACATCCATGTACAAAGCTGGCAGGCATCCATATTAATTAATTTTCTTCTCCTAAGTCACAGTGAGATCATCTAAACTCAATTACTGCAGGTCACTGCAGTGAAAAGAGATCTTCACCCCATTCATCTTCCCTGCAGCTGAGTTTAGCACCAAGAACAAACAGGTTCTGCCTATACTGCAGCACAAAATCACTTCTGATAGCAGCTGCAACAAGCTCGGATGTAGTGAGGTGATTGCAATGCCCAACCCTGTCCACCAAATGTTGCAAGGGCCTTGGGATTCCCAATGCTTCAGGATTCTTCAGGAATTATGGATCAACAGCAATCTGGGAACAGAATCCCTACGATATTTCAATCATTGATTGATTGAACAATCATTCTGGAAACAGGCCCTTCGGCCCACTGATTCCATGCTGACCGTCGATCATTTGTTTGATTTAGTTCTATGTTATCCTATTTGCTTACACACTCGGGGAATTTTATAGGGGCCAATTAACCTACAACCCTACACACGTCTTTGGGATGTGGAAGGAAACCGGAGCACCCGGATAAAATAAACACACATTCACAGGAAGAACGTGAGGTCAGGATCGAACTTGGGTCTCTGCCGTTGTGAGTCAGCAGCTCCACCACTAGAAACATAGAAACATAGAAAATAGGTGCAGGAGGAGGCTATTCGGCCCTTCGTGCCAGCACCACCATTCATTGTGATCATGGCTGATCGTCCCCTATCAATAACCCATGCCTGCCTTCTCCCCATATTCCTTGACTCCACTAGCCCGTAGAGCTCTATCCAACTCTCTCTTAAATCCATCCAGTGATTTGGCCGCCACTGCCCTCTGTGGCAGGGAATTCCATAAATTCGCAACTCACTGGGTGAAAACGTTTTTTTTCACCTCAGTCTTAAATTACCTCCCCTTTATTCTAAGACTGTGGCCCCTGGTTCTGGACTTGCCCAACATTGGGAACATTTTTCCTGCATCTAGCTTGTCCAGTCCTTTTATAATTTTATATGTTTCTATAAGAAAACCCTTCATCCTTCTAAACTCCAGTGAATACAAGCCTAGTCTTTTCAATCTTTCCTCGTATGGCAGTCCCGCCGTCCCAGGGATCAATCTCGTGAACGTACGCTGCACTGCCTCAATCACAAGGATGTCCTTCCTCAAATTAGGAGACCAAAACTGTACACAATACTCCAGATGTGGTCTCACCAGAGCCCTATACAACTGCAGAAGCACCTCTTTACTCCTGTACTGAAATCCTCTTGTTATGAAGGCCAACATTCCATTACCTTTCTTCACTGCCTGCTGTACCTGCATGCCAACTTTCAGTGACTGGTCTACAAGGACACCCAGGTCTCGCTGCACCTCCCCCTTACCTAACCTAACCCCATTGAGATAATAATCTTCCCCCTTGTTTTTGCCGCCAAAGTGGATAACCTCACTGTGCCATCAACTTGTAAAGTTTTATTTTGCTCTGTAGGTTTTGATTAGTTATTGCAAACGCAGTTTGACTAAAGTCAGAAAATACTCAACTGGGAAATGAAAATGGCAATTTGCCAATGGATGTAAATATGTTGAATGATCAATCCACCAAGGAGGTATCAGAGGGGGCAGAGCATTTGGAGACAGGAAGGTCATGTGATGAAACTCCAAGCAAAGTTGTCACCCCAACTGAGCCCAAATGTTTCAAGGCTCTGTGTTCTCTAGCCTGTGGCCACCTCCAACAGGACCTCTGTCTACTCTCCACCCTGCCAGCACAACTCCAGATTTAGCTGAAAGGCCCCGGGTCATGCCACACAGGTGCTGTCTGTACGGAGTTTGTACGTTCTCCCCGTGACTGCGTGGCGTTTTCTCCCTGTGCTCCGGTTTCCTCCCACACTCGAAAGGTGTACAGGTTTGTAGGTTAATTGGCTTTGGGGAAAATTGTAAATTGTCACTAGTTGTAGGATAGTGCTAGTGTACGGGGTGATCGCTAGTCAGTGCAGACTTGGTGGGTCAAGGGGCCTATTTCCACGCTGTGTCTCTAAAGTCTAAAGTTTAAAATCTGCAACAAAGCAAAGCAATAAATCCACAAGTTTATAATTAATATACCACGTTCCCTATTGTCTTGTGAGCACCTTCATTCAGATTTATATTACACTGACAGAAACCATTCAGCCCATTTTGTCTGTGGTGGCTCTTTGTAAGACCCATAGGGTCTTTCTCTGCAATGTTCTCCTTCCTCCCTATAATGTTCGCCCCTTCAAATATTCATTCATTGTTCTATTGCAAGTTCCTCACATTTCCACTCTCTCTGTCCATTCAAACATCCTCTTCTAGTTCATAGCTTGCTCTCTGAGTTGAGTCTCCCCTATCCCCCCCTGGTTATTTCACCAGTTACATCAAATCCGTGGCTCAGGTGACCCTCTCTCTCCTTGTACTCTCTCAAAGCCCTTCATTTAAACTTGAATTAAATGCGACTTTAACTTTTCAAGCGAATCCTATTTTCTGCAATCTGTCTCCCGACACCATAAGAGTGACAATTCTGTTTAAAGGCATAAAATTATCCTCATGACGTCAAATGGTGCCATAGCAACCCTCAAGAAGGGATGCCCTTGTGCGGGTCCTAGGCATGAATTAAGAGCAGTGATTTAGTGCGCTCCACAGGGAGAGAGGGTGAGCAAGGAATCAGGAATTTAACCTCGCCTCCAAATCAATGTCTCATATTTCCAATTCTCAAAGTCATCCGTTTAGTTTAGGTCAATTTAGTTTAGAGACACTACATGGAATTAGGTCCTTCAGCCCACCCCGTCCACGCCGACCTGTGATCACCCGTGCCCCAGTTCCGTCCTACAGACCAGGGACAATTTACAGAAGCCAATTAACCTACAAACCTGCACATCTTTTGCGTGTGGGAGGAAACCGGAACACCCGTAGACACACATGGGGTCACGGGGAGAATGTACAAACTCCGTACAGATAGCACCCGTAGTCAGGATCATACCCGGGTCTCTGGCGCTGTAAGGCAGCAACTCTACCGCTGCGCCACTGTGCCGCCTCTGTCACCTTGCTGACATCCTCTGCAACCCACTGACCTGTTGTTTGCATGAGGCTCTCCATCCAGAGGGACAAAGTGGAAATAGGAGGGCCTGAGAATGGAGTCATGGGACACAAATGATTCAAGTCAGGTCAAGTTGACTTTATTTTCATACGAACATGTATTAGTATGGCATTGATTTATGTTTATCACATGTACTGAGATACTGTGAAACCTTGTGCACTATCCAGTCAAATCATCCTATACATGAGTACAATTACGCATATACAGGTACAACAGATAGTGCAGAGAGAAAAATACCAACATGCTGAGTGTAGCATTACAGCGATACAGTTACAGTTACAGAAACATTGCCAGGGCTGCAATGGGGTTGGTCTGAAAAGATCGGTTGGAACTATACCTGAGCTTATGCGAGGACAATGAGGTACAGATACAATGAAAGTTCAACTCTACATCTCAGCACAGCACCAGAGTCCATGGTGCAGACATGTAAAGTAAGCACATAAGGTTATTAAATAAAATGATATTCAATTTCAGCCAACCACTGCAGGCACAGTGCATAGAATTGAGACATCAACCTCAGCATTGTAATGTCCAAGCAGAACGTACATCAGAGTTAGGAGACCGCAGATAGTAACATTTGGAGCAACAAAATAGTTTTTTCCTGCTGTTGGGAAGAACTAAACCTGATGGGAGAGTAAAAGACTCAGACAGCACAGTAACAGACCCTTTGGCCCATCATGTCTATGTTCACCATCGTATCCACCTACTCTCATCCTATTTTCTAGATTGTGGTCCGTAGACAGCTATGCCGATGAATCAGGTGCTTTGTCCAGGTGAATACAATGCGAGTCTCTGCCATCATCACCATTTTAGTCAGTACGTTCCAGATTCCAAACACTCTGGATGAACAGCATTCTTTCTCAGATACCACCATACCGTAATATAACTATGCCCTCCAATTATAAGATTCTCCACAACAGAAATATGAAGACTTTAACCTTTGCTGATTAAATGCTCATCAGCAATACTGGAGGTTGCTGAGTTTACGTCAATCCTTGCATGTTGGTGTGAAAGTAGGGCTGCAGATTGACATGCTAACCTTCCAATTCACCATGGCACTGGCACCCACGGGCTTGTTAGAGATGCCATGTTGGGAGAGAGAGGCAGGTGTTTTAGATTTACCAGCGGGCGGAAGTACAAGTCTATCTCTCAGATCCAAAGTGTGCAGTCGCGCTCCCCTCAGAAGCTAAGGATGAAGTTCCGATCTCCCAACCTATCTCATTGCACCCCTTGCACTTTTTTACATCTGCATTTTCTCTTTAACTATAACACTAAACTGCTGTAGCACTATAATCTGCACTCTGGGATTGTTCTCTAATGCACTACCTGTTGTACATGTGCATGACTTGATTCTACTTGTGTACAGTAGGGTTTGACTGGATATCATGCAAAGTTTTTCACTGTATCTTGACATGCATGACAATAATAAACCATGACCATGCCACTATATTGCGGTGGAACTAGATGTGTCAAGCTTCCCCACTCTTGTTATTTTATGGGAAAGTTGTGCCACAACGGTGTTTTAATAAACTAATCCCAATGAATTACAAACACAGCAAACATTGACACAACATTTTGTTTAAAAATGATAACTGTCACGATAGTTTATATTTTGCTTACTGTATAAGCCGTTCTTGGGTTATGGAGGCTCGACTAATACACACCCCTACTTACGAACAACCTCCCATAATATTATTAAATCCAAATGTAAAATGAACGTTCGTTACCATGAATGACAAAACTAGTTTCATCTCCCTCTCTCTATTTTTAATTGTTCTTTCTTGTCAGTGCAGTGATGTTGATGCCGTTCTAACAGTGTTGGGGTGTGTAAGTGGTGTGACTTCTATGTATTTTCCTGTTTATGGTCAAAAGGAGGTTAGCGGCAGATAATATAACAGCATTTGAAAGACATGTGGACAAGTAATGGGACTGGCTTAGCTGGGGCATCTTGGTCAGGTTGGGAAGAAGAGCCTGCTTTCGTGCTGTATGACTCTATAAAATTGTCAAATGGGAGTCCATAAAAATGGAAACCCGAGGCCAGCCTGTATTGTGGAATCCAAGGGTCTCTCTGGGCAATCATATTTGTGCAACATTATGGATGGATTTGCACTGTTGCATACATAATCACATCAATCCAAAGTTCCAACAATTCATACTGACAATCTCCAAAACCGACATAAGTGCTGGAGGAACTCAGTGGGTCATGCAGTCCCTGCAGCCTCTTGTATCTCCAGAACTGACTTGATTGCCACATCCCAAATGTTAGATTTTCTGCCAAAACGCTAAAATCCAAGACACCAAAAGTGAAACAGCTTTACTCGACTTAATGGCACAGATTTTACAGGAAGTAACGGTGGGTGAACAATGCCCTCGGTCACTGGGCACTAATTGGCAGTAACTACAGCGAGCAGTTGATACCACTCAGAGTGGGAATGGCAACAACTGGCCGAATGATTCGCAGCATTCTGTTAACTTCACAAAAAGGCATCTCGCGTTTAACCTCCCCATGGTTTACATGAGGTTGTTACATTTGCACAATAATTAAACATTAAACTCAGTGCAGAAAATCAAGTCTGGCAATTAACAGCATAATGACCCCTTTAACAATAAAATAATTATTACAGTTTTCCAATTAATCCCATTAACCCAAAAGGTGAACAATTCGCAGTGCAGAGCATCATTTGTTCCGTTGTTGACATCTTTAATTTTTTTCCTTTATAATTTTAACTTTCCCTTTATTGCTCTTTCCATGTCCAATTTGACATTGAGTTTCCCCCGGTTTATTTTTCTGTCCTTTCCTCTCACGAGTGAAGAAGGTGGACTGTTTGTCTTGTTATTCCTTGTGGGAAAATTTTATTGAAACAACCTGCTGTCTATGGCACCTTTCACATCCCTTTCAGGCCACCCCTGAGCAATTAATCTATAGGGTTCCTGTTGGATGTGCAGCCACTGATGCAGTGCAGCACATGTGGTAGCCAACTTGCATGCAGACATTTTTTAGAAAGTCAGATTTTGGTCAGGAGACCATGAAGAACTCCTGCCCTTCTTCAAGCCAGTGCCATGTCTTATGTGCACATGAGAGAAGAGAAAGGTTCAAAGTCTCATTCAAAGGACAGATCTCCGATGACGCATCATTCCCTCAGTACCGCACTAGAAGAAATGTAAGAATGCCGCAAGATGCCTACTCCAGTAAATTCTGGCCCAGTACCATAACGTTTCCCTCCGAGGACGCAGCCTGCTCTTGGATCTTGCATGAAGCCAACTTAACACTGAGCCTTGCCGAATCTAGCAGAGGCGTTTATTCATACAAGGGAGAAGAGGCTGGTCCTTGGTAAGCGCGCTGGCTTCTCGGTCAAAGATCATCTCCTCCACTCCTATACATGGTTGCCACTAACAGTGAAGGTGAACTGACAGATCAATTGATGGGTTGAATGAAGTTCAAGAGTAGAGACCAAAACATTAAACTTGGAGCCAGACCCTTCAGAAGGTGTTTCTTCACAGCAAGGGGAGGGGATATTTGCTACATCCTCTCCCAAAAAATCTGGAGGCCAAATGGAAATGTCAGAATTGAGACTGATAAGGTTTTTGATGCTGTGGGAATGCAGGTTTGAGAACCAGGGCATGTAGATGCTGAGCAACCACAACCTCACTGAATGGGAAAACAATTGTAAAGGGCTGAATGTCCTTCCCGTGTTCCCGCGGGACCAAAGATGCACTAAAATGTTTCATGAGATGAAGAGCCAACACTAATGCAAATATAAGTCCATTCAGCCCTTCAAGACTGCCCCAGTCAATGAAATTAAGGCTGATCCATGGCTTCAATCTGAAGCATTTGTGTCCAGTATATAAAAGGGGAAGAGATTCTGTGGGGGAAAAGCCAGGGCACAATAACTCTGACAGTGCTTGATTGGTGCCCAACAGCCTCTCCCAGAACCTACCCTCTGTTTGTCAGGGTCCACAAACCTGATTCCGAAGTAGTCCTTCTCCAGCAGGTTCATGTGATGGCAGAGGAGATCAATCAGATAGTGACCCTTGGCATCCCGCTGTGAAAATAAGAACAAGAACACGTTCAATTCACCCTGGATTCACTGCAGCTGAGGCCTCCTGTTTGAATGTGAGGCTATTGACATTGAATTACACCCTAAATGTTAGAGGAGCTCAGGACAAAGTAATTATCAGAAGAAACATTTACTGTGACCAATGAGAAATATATCCTATCACTTTTATCCAACTTAATCACTGAGGAAATCTTTTAGATGAGTTATTTATAGTCAGAGGGATAAACTACATGGAAACACATGCTTTCGCCCAATTTGTCCATGCCGACCAAATTACCTACCTGTGTTAATCCCATTTGCCTGTGCTTGTCCCATATCTATCCAGACCTTACCTATTCATGTAAAGAATATTAGGAATGGAAAATTGGTAGTGAACGGGGAATCAATGAGTGAAATGGTAGATTGTGAGTGACATAACCATAGTGGGACAAAATGTCCTTAACAACCAAGTCACAAGGAACTGCAGATGTGGTTTACAAAAAAAAAGATACAAAGTACTGGAGAAAAAATGCATCTGAAGAAGGGTCCCAACCAAAAACGTCACCTATCCATGTACTCCAGAGGTACTGCCTGACCTGCTGAGTTACTGCAGCATTTTGTGTCCTCTACAACCCATTGGATACCCTGAGGATCTCTAGAACAGGACAAACACATTATCAATACATTGACCAGAGTCTTAAAATACTGCAGTTGATTGGACTGAAAAATAAAACCGCATTGTGTCCAGTTTGTCGACTGACAAGAATACTTCTGCCAGAAATGGGCATGGGCCTCCAAAGCCCTGGATGGCCCTGCCTTCTCAGTCCCCAAGGCTGACATCGGAAGATCCCTCATGAGGTTGAAACCTCATTAAGGATGTGGCCGTGATGGCTCCATTCTCAAAATCTGCATCAACAACAAAGCTGGAGCTTTCACTGATATCATCAACCTTTCCCTATGGTCTGAGATCTCCACCTAATTTAAAAGGACGTCCATAATCCGGGTGCCCAAGAAGCGCAAGATGATAAGCTTCAATGACTACGGACCAATGGAACTCAATGTGCGGAGGTTGATTATGACACAAATCAACTCCTGCTCAGTAATGATCTAGACAAACTCCAATTGGTCCATCCACCACAACAGATCAACATTATCCCACTGGCTCTCCACTACATTGGACCACTTGTCAACAGGAACGTGTACATCAGGCTGTTGTTTGTCAACTACAGCACGGCGTTCAACACCATTATCCTTTACAAACCCTTAGAAACTCAGGAAACTGGATATTTGCACCTCTCTAAACTGAGGCACCATTAATCCATTCATTGATGGGACAGCGGTGAAGAGGGTCAACAGCTTCATGTTCCTGGGTGTACACCTTTGATGATCTGTCCTGAGCCCAGAACATTCATGCAACCACAATGAACGCTCACTAATGCCTCTATTCCCTCTGAATCTCCATGAGGAGATTCAGCATGTTCCCAACTACTTTATCAAGCCTCTGCAAGTGAATGGTGGAGTGTGTAATGACTGGTTGTTTCACTGCCAGATTTGGTTATTCGAATGCTCAGGTAACAAAGGAGGCTGGTGAACGAGGTGAACATTGGGTCCATCATAGGTACTGGCCATCAAAGGCATCTGCAAGAAGAAGGCGCCTCAAGAAGGCGGCTAATATCATCAAAGACTCACATCAACCTGGCCACACTCTGATCTTGCTGCTGCCATCGGGAAGAAGGTGCAGCAGCATGAGAACCATGACCTCCAAGTTCAAGAACAGCTTCCTCCCATCATCATCAGGCTCTTGAACCACCCTGAACAACTCTAACCATGACCTTATCTCAGCACCAAACTACTAAGGATTTTGTACAGCTACGGTTGCTAAACATACTTCTGTTTTTGCACTATCATGGTCAGGTTCACTTAGAATAATTGATAGCTTATTTCAAGTTTATTTATCGTTGTTGCTGCATCTAATGTGCTTGCAACAACTAAGAGTTTCATTGTTCCGGTTTGATATCTGGTGCATTGGACAAATAAACACTTGAAGAGGCTGCTGTTGCATGTCACCATGTCACCGGCGCTCCCAGGACTGTGATGTGACTGACAGCCAAGGAGAGATTCAGGACTGGGCTTGATGAATATTTGGGACAATTCTGCACAAACCAACAACATTTCCTGCATGAGTTGTTTGAGATGTTCTGCACAAGGCAGCAGATCTGGAGGGCCGGACAGGGTGTTCACTCTGTCACTTCAATGGCAGCTCCACAGTAATCGCTGCAATGCGGTCCGACATCGAGCGCGCGCGGGACTGAGAACTGGTCATCCGACACAAGGACATAAATAGCACAAATACCCTCAGACCCTGCCCAGGGCTTGCTCCCCATCAACAGATCAGAGTTATTGCCTTTGACAACATGCCTCCCTGTACCAGCAATACATAGCATAGCCTTCCACGTGACATTTCAGCTCATATCGCTGAGCTGACCATCTTGTCAGTATTGGTTTATTAATGTCACATACTGAGGTACAGTGCAAAACCTTGTTTTGTGTGCTATCCAGGCAAATACCTTGTTTTGTGTGCTTTCCAGGCATACACAAAATGCTGGAGTAACTCAGTGGGACAGGCAGCATCTTTGGAGAGAAAGAATGGGTGATGTTTTGGATCGAGACCCTTCTTCAGACTGATGTCACCCATTTCTTCTCTTCAGAGATGCTACCCTGACATGCTGAGTTACTCCTGCATTTTTGTGTCTATCTTTGATTTAAAGCTGCATCTGTAGTTCCTTCCTACACAAATCATACCATATACTGTAGAAGTACATCAAGCAATGCAAAAAAGATATACAGAATATAGTGTACAGAGAAAGTGTAGATAAAAAGTGCAAGGATTGCAACTAGGCAGAGTGATTTATTGGGAATTCACCCTTAGCTTATTATACTTTAGACTATAGAGATGCAGCATGGAGACTGGCCCTTCGGCCCACCGAGTCTGTTCCGACCTGCGACAACCCCACACACTAGTACTACACTAGTACACTAGGGATAATGTACAATTAACAAAAGTCAATTAACCTACTAACCTGTATATCTTTGGAGCGTGGGCGGAAGCTGGAGTACCCGGAAAAAACCCACGTGGGCACAGGGAAAACGTACAAACTCCATACAGACGGCACCCATAGTCAGGGTGGAAACTGGGTCTCTGGTGCTGTCAGGCAGTAGCTCCACCGCTGCACCACTGTGCCACCCAAATGTTTATGGTGACCCAACTTTAGCCATAGTGACCAAGGGCTAAAATCCTCATGGTCTCATCTACATAACAACAGCCACAGGTATTATAATAGCACCTTAAGGGAGCCAAGTATCCTAACGTGCTTTAGAGGAGAGTTATCAATCATAAATCTGACATTATGAAAATTAAATGGGAGATTTGAGCTAGTTGCTGATTGAACCTAAAGTCCTGGCTCATCCAGAGAGGCTGCCTGACCCAGCTTGATGTTGCAGTCTCTTGTGCCTTTCCCTTCCATGTTTAATTTGTGATTGTTCAGGTTGACTCTTCCTCCTGCAGACCCGCCACCTCTGAGGCCTTGAAGCTGAGGGTTGTGAGCATAATTTGGTGCTGTCTAGGCTTGGAGTCTCTCATCTAAGCCCAATTCCCAGTGGCAAAATTGCTGAGGTCCCGGTGCCTCACTGCTCCCACCCAGTGGCGAGGGAAGGAAGTAACATTGGGATCCAGTGGGATGGGTGAGGCGTAAATGACTGCCTCCATTTTGTCCAGTCTGAAGAAGGGTTTCGGCCCGAAACGTTGCCTATTTCCTTCGCTCCATAGATGCTGCTGCACCCGCTGAGTTTCTCCAGCACTTTTGTGTACTTTCGATTTTCCAGCATCCGCAGTCCCTTCTTAAACGCCTCCATTTTATCTACAGCTTTGGTTTGGGTATCTTTCCAGTTCAGGTCTTTTAGTATTTTGAATGATTTGTCTTGAGGCAATCCAGATATCTGAAATACCTGTGTAGGAAGTTACTGCAGATACTGGTTTAAATCGAAGATAGACACAAAATGCTGGCATAACTCAGCAGGAGAGACAACATCTCTGGAGAGAAGGAATGGATGACGTTTCGGGTGAGACCCTTCTGAAGAAGCCCATTCATTCTCTCCTTTCGGTCCACAATATCTGTGCTGAACATGAAGAAGGCAGGGAATGGCGTGTCTGGCAAAGCAGCACTGCCCCGGTGCTGCCAATTGACTGCATGTGTGTGGGGGCTGAGGATTGACGGTGTTCTGACTCAATACAAGCACAGTGCGGACACTAGGGCTGTGTGCCTCTTAGCTGGCTGTCATCCAGAGATACTGCCTGCATTTTCCAGCTACACTTCCAGACTGCCAGCCAATTAAACTAATTGCTGAGACCAAACCCAAAGACCAAACAATAGCAACCTCTCGTTAGTATGTGGCAGACAGAAGCAAGGTCCACTGGCTGGTTCCCACTGGGAGGAGACACGTCAACATCAGAATGCTAACTGGTTAGGAGAGCAAGATGCAACTATTTGCTGTGTTAACCAACGGGATCACACCCTGTCAGGAGGAGGGATTATTACTCAAAGAACATCTGAGTCAATGGTATGGCAGTAATCCAGGCAAGCACGAGACGTGGATGGAGGCTTAGTGGTTCAATCCCCCCTCCTGACAGCTCAGTGAGAGAGACGGGAGCTCCAGAGCACTCGTCAGAGGGGAGAAACTGGTCCCACAATCTCCACGGCCCCACACCAGCATCTACCCCTTACTGAGGGAACATGGTGTCCCCTTGATCAACATCAAAGAAGATATGGCTTTGTTACAGTCTCAGTGAACAGCCGGTCCCTACAGAACATTCAGCTTGGAGGACGATGTGGGATGTCAAGTGCCGAGTGTGGGCCAAAGTGTCCGGCTCTGATCTCCCTCACCATTCATCCCCCCTCAAGTGAGGCACTAAATGACATATTGGAATCAGGAAGGCTGGTTCAAATCATTGCTGCCTACAAAGCAACAGGAGCAGGAGCAGGCCATTCAGCCCCTCAGTCCTACTGCATGTTGCCATCGAATCCCTGCAACCGCTCACGTCACTTATTATTCCATAACATCAGAACCCTCTGGCCTGGAGTAATGCAATCATTCACATGTATATGTCCTGAATGGCCAAGCACGTGTACCCAAAGCTTCCAGGTTGCAGCTTCTCCAGTCATGCCCACGGCCTCTCCACACCATGACCTGACTTGGAGAAAGGTCTGCCCAGGGATTTGGAGATGAGGCCTTGAAACTTTCAGAGGCACCAAGGCCCAGAGATCGAGCTGCTAGATTCGACTGCCTTCTATGGTCCAGATAAACATTTGCTGCGTTCAAGGTCAAGCCTCTTTATTTTGGGATATTCCGCTTGTTGGTTTGATGTGAGTTTATGACAATAATGGGAGCATTGTAGAGATCTTCAATCACATGGCAAATGCTGTCCGACAGTTTTCCAGCCTGTCTGTGAGACCGACTTTGGCAGCTGCTGGACTACATTAGACGATACCCTTGCTAAATGTCTGAACAACTTAGGAACAATCTTTCAAACGTCCTGGACAAAGGGGCAGCTTAGTTCCTGGCTGGGAACAGTGACGGAATGCAGCAGTTCAAGGGGTGGGTGGGGGAGAGTTTAAACAAAGAAATGTCTCCTCCCTCCTTCCCTCCCTCCCTCGCCCACGCTTGATGGCTTTCCATGTCGGGAATTTCCATCTCCTTCTCCAGCCTCTTGTTCCTCCCCAAATTCTATTGCTCCATTGCCCTGGCCCTGAACCTGGTAATTCCCTCCCTAAACCCAAGACCACTCTCTTCTTCCAGGTGCTCCCTTTAAAATTTAACTCTTGTTCTAACCTCTTTTTTGTGAATTGATGTACATTTTTTGTTTAGCCCAAACTGAGATATGTTCACGAGGAAAGTATGGATACAAGGTTGAACCACAGAATCAAAGTAATTCAGCATAGAAATAGACCCTTTGGCCCATCAGGGTCATACTGACCATTGTATCGATCTGTCTACATTGATCCTATTTACCAGGACTTGGTCCATGGCCTTTGACTTTTTAATGATTCAAGTGCTCATCCAGATACTTTTGAAGCTATTATGAAAGTCACTTCTTCCACCTTCTCAGTCCATCTTCCAGATGAAAGTACTTTTCCTTGGTTCCCCTCTAGCCCCTTCACTCCTCACCTCAGCCTTTGCCTGTCTCTGTTATGGGGAAGGGTTTCTTACTATCCATCCTATCTATGCTCCTCCTACTTTCCAGAGTTCAGGGTCGTGGCGGTTGAAGACATGACACCACAGCAAATAACTTTGGGAATAATCAAGACAGCAGAAGTGGAGGACAGATCAGACATCTCGAAGTGCAGGAGGTGAAGAAAGAGAGGGGGGGCAAACCTGGGAAGGGTTTTTTCATGGAGTTGGGTTGAGCAGGGGGAGGGCGGAAGGGTGGGGGTGGGAGGTGAAGCATGGACGGAGGGGATTGAGTAACATCTGAGGCACGGCAGTCGGGCAACCTTACTGGGGGGGAACAAGTGGACTGTGAGCAAACATACCCACATCTCACATTGTAATGACCTCTCCTTTGGATTGAAGTGTCAGCGGGATTTCACTTCGGATGGCGCATGTTACTATAGCACCGGATAATTTCACCACATTGGTCTCTCCACACCGCTAAATACGGATAACACACGCTCCTCTCCCTGTTGGATTCTGTGGAAAGGAATTATCCCAAAGGAGATGTCAACCTGCAATAAAGGAGCAGAGCTTCCTTCTGCCACTGATTAATGACCTCCTGCCTGCCACACATTGTCACTTCTTCAGCTTCTCCTCAAAAGCATTTAATGGCTGCACCAGGATGAGTGACGTTTTGCAGAAATTACACTGAACATGCTCTGGTGAACGGCCCCAGCAGATCAGCCTGAAGTAGAGCCGCATCCTCATAGTGCAAACGACCCAAGTTCGATCCTGACCTTAGGTGCTCTCTACGCAGAGTTTGCACGTTCTCCCTGTGTCTGAATGGGTTTCCTTGGGTGCTCGAGATCCCACAGCCCAAAGACAGACGGGCTGGTCAGTTAATTGACCACTGTAAATTGACCCGCATGTGCAGCGAGTGGTAGAATTAGAGGAGAATTGATGAGAATGTGGGATGGTGTGAATGGATGGCATTGACTCGTTGGGCTGAAGAGCCTGTTTATGTGCTGCATTTCTCTATGACTATTTCTAAAAGGAAATTTAATTCTGCATGGCCAAGGTCAGCATGGCTTTGAGCGGTGGAAATCCTGTCACATAAATTTGATTTAGTTTAGTCTGAAGAAGGGTCTCGACCCGAAATGTCGCTTATCTCCTTCGCTCCTTAGATGCTGCTGCACCCGCTGAGTTTCTCCAGCCGTTTGTGTAACCCTTTGATTTAGTTTAGTTTAGTTTAGAGATACAGCGCAGAAACAGGCCCTTCGGCCCACCGAGTCCGCGCTGATCAGTGATCCCCATACACTAGCACTACCCTACACACTAAGGGCAATTTAAAATTTTTACCGAAGCCAAATTAACATACAAATATGTACGTCTTTGGAGTGTGGGAGGAAACTGGAGCAGCCGGACAAAACCCACACAGTCACAGGGAGAACGTACAAACTCCATACAGACAGCGCCTGTATTCAGGATCGAACCCGGGTCTCTGGTGCTGTAAGGCAGCAACTCTACCGCTGCACCACCGTGCCTGCCCCATTTGAGCTTTTTCAGGAAGTGCCAAACATATTAGAGGAGGGTAGGGTAATGGATGTTGTCTAAATGGACTTCAGTAAAGATTCCTCATGGTAGGCTGAATCAGGAGATGAAGACAGGGTCCAAAATTGGAGCACAGAAACATCTGCACACCACCAGGTTCAGAAACATCTATTTTCCTGCAGAACCCCTAATCCTATCTCGACAATGGAACCTTACGGACCATTTCTTGCACCACCATGTGTCTTTTTCTAATTGTGTTTTGCACCAATGTCTTTTTTTTTTACACTGCCTCCTTTCTTTTTCTGGTCTTGCATAATTTTATGTGTAAGGTAGGTATAATTTATGTTTTCTGTGTTGTCTGAGTGCATGTGCCTGTGATGCTGCTGCAAGCAAGATTATCACATTGACTTGTAGATAGACACAAAAAGCTGGAGTAACTCAGCGGGACAGGCAGTATCTCTGGAGAGAAAGAATTGGTGACGTTTCGGGTTGAGACCCTTCTTGCCTCCCTACACTACTTGACCTGAACTTTTATTTGATCATAGAAGATAAAGGGTAATGGTGGAGGGGTGTTACTCCAAGAGGAGGTCTGTGACCAGGGATGTCCCACAACATTCAGTGCTGGGACCTATTGTTCGTGACATATATAAATAATATGGATGAAAATGTAGGTAGTCTGATTAGTAAACACAACACGGCTCGATTGCAGACAACATGATAATTGATGGATAGTAAGGAAGCTTGTCAAAGATTATAGCAGGAAATCTCCAAGAGAACTCCTCTGCCATGCGTATTTTTGCATCTACTTAAGAGCATTGGAACGAGAAGCAGAGCAGACCATTCGGTCCCTTGCACCTGTTTCACTATTAGATATGGACGTTGTATCCTTCAACTATTCTGCCTGTTCCCTGCAACCCGTGAATAGGCCATTGTCCAAAACTCTCTTCATCTGAGCTTTGAATATATACTCCATTGTATCTGTGGTAGAGGGCTTGCAGTCCATTGAGGGAAGAATTCCCTCCTCGTCAGCTGATTCCTTCTTTTTAACTTGGCTCACAAGGGGAAATATTCTTCCAGCATCTACACTGTTCAACTTCTGAATCTTAAAAGTTACAGTGAGATCAGCTCTCATCTTCCTATATACTTTACTATTTGTTGGTTATTTGGCCTCTATAATTTGCCCCGAGTCTGCAGGGAATGGATGGAAAAACGTGATTACACGGACCTAGTGTGAATAGGTGATCGATGGTCGGTGTGGACTTGGTGGGCTGAAGGGTCTATTTCCATTGTCGAGCTCTCTCAACTAAACTGAACTGAACTGAACTTTAGAGTTGGCAAATTAAGTGAGTGGCCGACAGGATCAGATTAATGGATCAGTAGGGCGAACATCCTTCCATCCCCTTCAGACTTTCTCCATCGGATGACAGAATTCAAACAACAACTTGCATTCAAGTAAAAGCTCCAAAATAGTGGAACTCAAATGATTTCCAAACAAAATTTACTGCTGAGCCTGGATCGCCTCAGACCGGAGGCCTGGATCGCCTCAGCGCAGAGGGAGAACAAGGAGGGAAGAGACAAAGACTTTAAGACTTTTGCCTTCCATCACAGTGAGGAGGTGCCTGGTGAACTCTGTGGTGGATGTTAAATTTGTGTTTATTGTGTGTTTAGGTTTTTATTATATGTATGACTGCAGACACAAACTTTCGTTCAGACCGAAAGCTCTGAATGAGAATAATGGATACTTTGACTTTTCACTTTTGACTTTTGGTTATTGAGGACACAGAGGCTTTGAGGACGAGGAGGGAACGACAGGGAGGGCGTGGGACCCAGGCAGCTGAAAGCACGACCGCTGATGGGGCAGAGAGATCAGTGAGTCCCACGAGTTAAGAATCGGAGATTCTCCACAACTCAAAGGTCCCCCTAAGGAGACAGCAAGTCCCCAAAACTAGTTTCCAGTTGAATGTCTTTACTTGACACATGTTGGCTTAATGAATTGTCAGGCTGCATCCCTTCTCCACTGCAAGTGAACTGAACACATCGAAGTACTTGGGCAAACACCGCTGGCAGAGTGTCGAGTTCAGCCACACTCCGAGCAAGGTGGTCAAGTTTAGCACAAGGTTAGGAGAGCAGGGATCAGACAGGAAAACCAATCATTGCAAAGTCGAGGTACCATTCACATGGCACACAGCACACACACAAGCTGTTCGGCCCCACCAGCCAGTTACATGTGCACTCAGCACATCCAGTTTTCTTTTTTTTTTAAATCAACTTTTCCCATATTTATCCAACCTCCCCAAAGTATATCCCTGTCACAACCACCCACTGAGTGAGTGAGATTCCCTTCTCTACTATGAGAAAATGAAGGCTTCTTTAACTTCCTGTGGGAACCTTGTGTTTAGCTCAGTTTAGTTTAGACATACAGAGTGGAAACAGGTCCTTCGTCCCACCGAGACCGCACCGACCAGCGATCCCTGTACACTAGCACTATCCTACACACTAAGGACAATTTACAATCTTTACCAAAGCCAATTAACCTACAACCCTGTACATATTTGGTGTCTGACTGGAGCACCCGGTAAAAACTCACACAGGTCACGGGGAGAACGTGTAAACTCCGTACAGATAACACCCTATATTCTGGATCGAATCCGGGTCTTTGGTGCTGTAAGGCAGCAACTCTACCGCTGTGCCACCGTGCTGTTGTGATGTAATTCTAATGTTATCAATGGTCTCTTATAAACAAATGGCAACAAAAAATACAATTGTTTGTGACACAGAGTTGCACCCATTAACTGCTGAACCATGAGTACTGATCTTGCACTCCGAGTACACTGATGGTATATTTGTGACAATTGGCAGCGGGAATGGAATGAAGACTGGATTCAGGAGTAAGTGTTGGGTGCCTTTTATGTGACACTGTTGTTCTTTCTTTGGAGCAAGCGATAAGAAGGCAAATGTTATGTTAGGCTTAATTACAAGAGGATTTGAGTCATTGATGAAGATATCTCACCGCAATTACATTGGGCCCTAGTGAGACTACCCTAGGAGCATTGTGTATCATTATAGTTTCCTTGCCTTAAAGTGGTTGCATTTGTCAGAGAGAGTGGCCAGCAAAGAATCACCGAAATGGAGAATCGAGGGATGGCAGGGCTGCCGATGTGGAGAGATTGCGTTGACCACAGTATTCTATAGCGTTCAGAAGAATGGGAAGCTGGCAAAATTCTTACAAGGCTCACCAGGATGAATGCAGGGAAGGATTTTCCCCTTGCTGTGGGGTCGAGAACCAGGGGTCACTGTCTCAGATAAAGGAATCAGCCGTTAAGGACTGAAAGGAGAAGAAATTCTTTCACCTGAAAGGTGAATCTTTGGAACTCTCCAACCTGTGGGGGCTCAATCACTGAGACGATTCAAAGCAGATATCAATAGATCGCTGGGCATTGAGAGAGTCAACGGATATGGGAAATGGTGTTGAGGTGGATCACCCATAATGTTAATAAATGATGTAGCCAGTAATTTACTCCTGCTCCACTTCTTATGTTCATAAAATTGTGAGCAGATTTGCAGACTCCATCTGTGATCTCATCAAAAGCCAAAGCATATTTCACACAGCTTCTCTTCTTCTGAAAGCTAAACTCTTGAATAATCCCCCTTGCTTAGTGTGAATATTTTTTTCCTTATTAACTTGAATTGCCATTTCTCATGGCTTTGTATGAGCTTTCCATTGCCTCATTCACAATCTTGTTTTGTATGCAATGTTTGACGTCTTCATTTTTCACACTGAAAAGTAAAACCTCAGATTTCTGTTTTGAATTATGTGGCATTCTACGAAGTTATTTTGTTTCTGTTTCTCAGATGCTTTACCATCTTGGCAGTCAGCTTCAGCATAAATTATTCCTCTTTATAAGGGGGCGGCTATTTTTTTTGGAGATGCAGATGAATCTCTTCACTCTGAGAGCTGTGATTCTTTGAATTTCAGTATGGCAGGGAGGACTGTAGGCAGTCACTGAATGCACTTGAGGCCAGAATAGGCAGCTTAGAGGAGGGAATGTTTATGGGGATTTTGCAGAAAATTGGAATTAAGGTCAGAACACATCATAGGATGGTGACAATAAGGATGGACAGCATTTGGTCGATTGAGCATACTGGCTATGTAGTAGCAAACTAGCCAGTCCCACACCCACCCCTTCCCACAGCCCTGAAATTCTTCCCTCTTTTAGAAACGTATTCAGCTCTCTTCTGAACATTGCAATCGAATCTGCCTCCACTGTCACCCTGGCCACACATTCCAAACCACAACTATTTACTGCTTTCTGTCGCAGCCTCCAGACTCAATATTGAATCCTCCAGCTTTTGGTTCCCCAGCTTCAGGTAATTTTCTCTTTCTGTGAAAAAACCCCAAAAAGGCTGGAGGGACTGAACAGGTCAGGCAGCATCTGGGGAGGGAATGTTTCAAGTCACGATCCTTCCTCAGACGGAAGGGTCCTGGCCTTGAACGTCGCCTGTCCATTCCCTCCCCAGATGCTCTCTGACCCAGTGAGTTATTGCTCAACATTCCAGCATTTGCAGTTTCTTGCATTTCCAATTTGCACTTTCTGTCTGTCTGTCTGTCTGCATCAGAACTGGCCATTTGCGCTCTCATCATTTTGCCTCAGTTTTTATTTTTCTATGAATATAATCTGTTTTGCAGGGCATGCCCCACTAGGCTGCTATTAGTAACACATATTGCAGACAAAAAGTATAAGTGTGATAATAATTGCCACATGAAGTCACTTGGGCTCACCTTAGCAGAGATATTCTCTTTGTTCGACGATTCTTCCCCACTCTCTGCCACTGAAAGCCAACCTGGTTTTTTCCTTTCCCAATTCTGACAAAGGGACTTGAACCCAAAACATCTAGTGTTTCTCTCTCCGTAGAGGCTGTCTGAACCCGCTGAGTATTTCCAACATTTTCTACTTTTATTTCAGATTTCCACCATCTGAAATGATTTGATTTGCAGTTTTTTACATACAGGTTCATCATGACTTCCTGACTGTGTACTCTTTAACCATGGTGTACTTGTATCCTGAGTTCACTCTCTCTTGTAGCCTTCTTCCTCCCAACCATGGCCCCTTATTAAAGGACAAAACGGACAGAGAGGCTATGGACAAATAGTCCAATTTCCTTTGTTCTTATTTGTTTTCATCAACATGTTTTTAAATTGTGGTTTTGATTCGAAAGTCTAAAAATTACTTCTCACACAGAGCTTCAAATGTTATCTGCTGAATCATGACTATTGTCTTTCCAGCCAGTCTGAAGAAGGGTCTCGACCCGAAACGTCGCCTATCTCCTTCGCTCCTTAGATGCTGCTGCACCCGCTGAGTTTCTCCAGCCAGTCTGAAGAAGGGTCTCGACCCGAAACGTCGCCTATCTCCTTCGCTCCTTAGATGCTGCTGCACCCGCTGAGTTTCTCCAGCTTTTTGTTTAACCGTCTTTAATTTGACGTTTGCACACTTTGAATGACGCCATGGTGATGAATAGATAAATGAAGACTAGCCAGGACCTCGACACCTGGAGTCAACCATATGGTACATTCTATCCTTGCCACTCTGAATAGGTCCCTTTACCTCGAATCATTGCTTTGTGTTGCAACCAGATGGAGATTCATTCTGTGGCAAGTCCCCTGACTCTGCAAGCTCTGACCTTAATCATTATTCTATTATGTCCCTTCAAACCAGAAATCAGGCTTATTTCTAGAGGGACAGAATTAACATGTAGATACATTGCATTAAATTTGGACTTAACCTCTGTTAGCTAGGCTTGGAGCAGCCAGAAAACAATAAAAACAAATATAGATATCTTGGAGAGGATGCAAAAACAGATTGAGAAAGGTGGCATTAATGACCAGAGGGCATTAATATAAAAGCAATAAATCCGCTCGAAAATTCAATAGAGAATTCATTATTTGTGAAATCTGATAAATCATAACTACTTTATGACCCATGGTCTATTCTCAGAAACTCTCATCGAATTCAATGAAGATATTTATTTTCTTCACTATTCTTTTTTTAAATATTTTTAGCATTGAGGATTATGCTTCTGATGACTTTCGGCTCATTTTCTTTGCTGTGTGTTTTGGTGAATGTTATCTGAGAAATGATGGATGGGCAATTCCTCTCCTCCCCTAGATGAGATAACCCAGGGGACCCCCTGTGAAACATTCTCATGCTAATTATTCTTTGCCTACTGCCTGTTCTGCATTTAATTTCAGAAAGATAATCCATGCATTAAACTAATGCTGCTGCCAGGGAAAATCTTTAAACATAAATCGATTTTCACAGCAATGTTGAAATTACCCTTTTTATTCTTGATCAGTCGCAGCAGATCAACCTGCGTTTTAAGTGGTATTTCCTTAAGTGGTGATGTTGAGGATAAGTATTGGCCTCATGTTCGAGTTGTACAAAATGCTAGTTAAGCCATACTGTGAGCAGTAGCACACTACAGAATGGATGTGGGCAAGCTACACAAAAGATTCACAAGGAGTTTGCCTGGATTGGATGACCTGAGTTATCAGGACAGATCAGAAGAGCTGGGTGTGTTTCCCCTGGAGCAAAGGAGGCTGAGAGGTGACATGATATCAGTGCATACAATTATGAGAGGCATAGATGTTTTTCCCATGATTTCCCATGATAATGGTGTCTATAATTAGAGGGTTTAAGGCGAGAGGGAGGTATTTTTAAGGGGATCTGAAGGATACATTTTTCATACAAAGAATACTTGGTATCTGGAACGAGCTGCCAAAGCAGATAGTAGGCATAAGCTCAGGGCATAAGCTCAAGGGCAACCGCGCTTTGCGGTTGCAGCTCCTAGACTGTGGAACAGCATCCCTCTTCCCATCAGAACTGCCCCCTCCATCGACTCCTTTAAGTCAAGACCAAAAACCTATCTGTACTCCCAAGCCTTTCTTGACGTCCTATGAGCGAGGGCTATATGTATATATGTATGTAGTTTGTTTGTTTATACTATTCTTATAACAAATGTAAAGCACTTTGGCCAACGAGAGTTGTTTTTTTAAATGTGCTTTACAAATAAATGTGACTTGACTCGAGGGAGGAACAGTAACAACATTTAAGAGGCACCTGGACAGGTACTTCAGTGAGCAAGGCAGAGAGGGATGTGGAGTTAGTGCAGGCAAGTTGGATTAGTATAAATAGGCATGAGGGGGTAGGTGGAAGGGGCTATTTCTCCACTGCACAACTCTTTGGCTCCAACGCAGCGGGAAGCCACTTGAAAGGCAGACAGGACATCGCTTCAATTTCTGATGTAAAGGATGTGAAAGATGGCATCTCTGACAATGCAGCACCCTGCGCTACCAAGCGCCCCACATCACCCCACCCCACTCCAGTCCACTGCACTCTGCCCCAGCCCACCCCAGAACACCCATTCCACCCCACCCCACCCCACCGCACCCATGTACTGCACTGAAACATGAGCTGTGATCTTGGAAATGGACTTAGACCACGGCACCACTGACCTCCACCGAGCACTGTCACCATGAGGTCAATTTTATTTTCACAGTGTCATACAGTCACTGAGCTCTAAGCAAGTGAACAGGCCTTTCAGCCCATCTTGTCCATGCCAATTAACTTCACATTCTGGGCTAGCCCCATTTGCCTGCATTAAGCCCTTAAATCAAAATGTATTTTAAAAGTCATAATTTGCATCTGAGTCTCCCTCTTCCACCGGCAGCTCATGCCTGATACTGACCACCCTCTGAGAGAAAAAAAGTTGGCCCTGAGGTCTCTTAAATCTCTCCCCTCTAACCTTCAGCCTACACCCTTTACTTTTAGAATTTGCTACCCTGGAATATCTCCTCATTGGTAATACATATATGATCTGTGACATCACAACTCCTTTGCCTCAATTCCTTAGCATCCATGATCTTCTCTCCAGTAAAAGTGGTTGAGAAATATTCATTTAATATCTCCCTCTTTGAAACTAATGTGATTTGAGGAAAAGCAGGGCCTCTGCTCATTTTTCTGAGGCCAGAAACTGCCCTGCTGCGCACCGACCGCCACAGCAGGTGGTTGGTTCATCTTCACCTTCCTCTGTGAGATCTCGCAGCACAAAACAGGTTGCCTCAAGTTCCTAAATTACGCCATTGCCTCCACTTCAGAAGTATCTCGTTGACTGTGGAGAGCATTGGGAACCGACAGGGATGTGAGAAACGCTACAGAATTTCATGTTTCACTTTTCTCAGTCGAGTGGAAGGCTGGTCGATTCCACTCAATTACAGTGTTACTGATGAAGAGGAGGATTGAAGTCTGATACAGGAGACACTAAAAATGTCACAAGCATTAAATTTGTCTCTTAAAGAACTGGATTAGCAGCGAGTGGGACCAATACCATAGATAATGTTTCTGACAGCTGTTCTGTGCTTCCCGCAAGAATTCAAGAGAATTAAGCATTCCAGTGATCATTCGCCCACACTGCTGCCTTCATCATAACATATTTTATATTTTATTTTCCTATTATCATATATTTCAATGAGACCATTCAGCCTGCCGAGTCTATGCCAGGTCTCAGCATAATCCCATGTCCCCCCCCAACGTTCCCTGTAATGTATACCCACACACACCTGCTAACGCCATCCGTACTGTCCCACCAGCCAACTGCACTTGGGACAATCTACAGTAGCCAATTGCCAACCTGCTTGTCTTCGGGATGTGGGAGAAAACTGGAGTACTCGGGAGAAACCCCACACGATTGCAGGGGGTACGTGCACCCTCCACAGAGATGGGACTGGGGGCCAGAGTTGAATCAGGGTCACTGGGGCTGTGAGGCAACTGCACTATGTGTGGCATCTTTGCGTTGCCCAACTATATCTCAACTCAAAGAGCCACTGCCTTAAGGCTGCCTGACACTGCCCATGGGGATAGTTCTGACACTAGAATTAGGCATGTAAAAGGATGAGGGGAAAGAGCAACACCAGCAGAGGTAGTTGTAAAGGGGGAAACCTTCAGGAAGAAGAGGATGGCGGATGGACAGACAGAGGATGGGAATGAGTCATTCGTGAGTCGTCACCAAAGGCCAGGTTGGATATCATTTACATTTAATGAGCGAGGGACAAATATTGACGTTAATCAATGACACAGCTTCTCCTGAAGGAGTCAGGAGAGTTCTCTTGGTTCACACCATAGTGCCCAACACCTCCATCCACCCCAGGATCGCTACTGCCATCACTCTCCTTCACCTGAACATCTTCCTCTCTAACTGCACTCAGCTGCTCCACGCAAAAAGTGCAGCTGCACCTGCCCCTTCAGTGAATCTGTGGAACAGTCATCGGTTCACACCAACTCCCACCATCTCTCAACTCTTTTTCTGTCACACGGACTCCCTACACTTGTGCAGAATTTACGCATTTCATTCAATTTTCCCCCCAAATTCCATCTCTTACTTTCACATGGTCAATATCTGTCTCTTCCCTTTCCTGGCATCCTGGTCCATCTCAAGGGATAGACCAGAAATCAACATCCACTATAAGTAAAAAAAAGACACAAAGTGCTGGAGTAACTCAGATGTTCAAGCAGCATCTTTGGATAACATGGATATGGGCATGGAAGGCGTGGATAAGTGACATTTCGGGTCAGGACAGTTATTCAGAGCCTCATAACCAGGGCCTTGATGGTTGGGAGAGGAAACTGTGTTGACTCACTCACATATCCTGCCAATGAATTCGGAAACCGCTGACACGCACACAACAAGCTGTGCTTCACAGAGTCAGAAATCTGCTGATCAACCTGAGAGGGAAATTTTGGATTTAATTCTTCTCGCACGGAATTTGCCTCAAATAGTATTTGACAAGAGCTGTCTCTGCAAATCCACTCAATAACACAAGAAATGAAAGAACAGGAAATAATTTGCTTGCAGCCCGATTAAAGGACACTTCAGTGGCTTTCCTGAATGCGCCCGTGAAGATTTCCAAGCTGTCACTCAATTCAAACCTCCAAGAGCCAAAGGAGCCACCTATCAGTCCCGCCCCCCCTCCCCCCCTCCTCTCCCCTCCCCCTGCTCCTCATCCTCTCCCACCGCCACCCCCCCCCCCCCCACCCTCCCTCGGGGCCCGGATAACAATCGGGCAAAATGAGATAAATTCTCCCTCTGCCAACCAACCATTTAAACTTGATTAGTCAGGAAACACTGGAATTAAAAAAGTGACATTGGCAACGGTATCCAAGAACTTCTGGATTATCAGGGGAGGTCTTTATGTACATTCTGAGTGACTCAACAGGAATGCCCCAGCCAGACATTCAGTTCAAGGGCCATTAGGGGAGGACAAGAGACGCTGCTAGTTGTGTTCACATCATAAGATTCTAAATCTTGGGATTGGAAACCCAAGAAATTGCAGATGCTGGAATCCTGAGTAAAAAACAAACACCTGGAGGAATTCAGTGGGTCAGGCAGCATCTGTGGAGGGAAATGGAGAGATTACATATTCGGGCTGAGACCCGTCATCAGACTGAAGAAGGATCCCAACCCGCAAATGTCACCTATCTATTTCCCTCCACAGATGCTGCCTGCCCCATTGAGTTCCTTCAACACATTGCTTTGTTACACTGGTGGCAAACGATCAGTGAAATGTTTAGCATTATCCTGATTGGATATTAAACATATGTTGAGCACCTGCGTCTCCACCTGAAGGGTCAGGTGGAGACCCCAACCTGTGCCTTTATCAGAGGCCACCCCTCCAGGGCTGGCCTGAAGCCTTCACGAAGAGAGTGCCTTTTTTCCATGGAGCTGAGGGGTGGCCTAATGAAGATATACAAAATCATGAGAGGCATAGATAAAGAAAATAAATGGTCACAGTCATTTTCCGAGGTAGAGGAGTCCAGAACTAGACGGCATAGGTTTAAGGTAAGAGGGGAAATATTTAAAAGGGACACGAGGGGCAATTTCCTCACACACACAGAATTGGTATTAGTTCATTATTGCCATGTGTACTGAGATACAGTGTGGCATCAAAACAATTCATACTATGCATAAGTATATCAGGTAGTGCGAAAGAGAAACTAAACAGAGTGCAGAATTAATAGTGTTATAGCTACAAAGGATTGCAATGAGGTAGATGTTGTATGATTCTACGAGTCTAAGATGGGAGAGTGGTGGAATCTGGGGAGAGAGATGAAGAGACTATGGGGAGAATACAAAATAGCATGAATGCTGGTGAAAGTTAAAAAAAAATGTCAGATGCTGGATATCTCAACTGAAAATAGAAAGGGTAGAATTGCTGCCAATGGATGCTCTATGCATTGCACAATGTCCTTAAGATCAGTCAACTAGGTCTCTGAGCAAACCGTGGAAGAAGCCAATAGACAATGGATCAGCACTGGTGTTCAGAGGCAAGGTACCCTGTGAACGTTGGGTGTATTTCTGACAAATACATCTCGAATTGATGCCGACATAAACTGATTAAACCCAGCCCACAAACTACCAGGTTCTCCAACACCCAGAGGAGATTTGAATGCACCACCTCTGTTCTTCCAATGTGGTACAACTGCCTCTTTGATCCATTTACAAACATAAATTCACTGCCACCACCTTCCACCAACCTTCGCCCTCCTGTTTCTCATTCCCCCTGGTTTTCCTCTCATCCAGTCTCCCCATCTTGCTTCCTCCCCCACTCACCTGCCTGCCTCCCGTGTTCACCAACTCCTGCTGTCCCATCTCCATCTGCCCCCTCCTCCCCACCTCTTTACACATTCGTTCTCTTTAACTATGCTCTTTAAATCCAACTCGGGGTCTGGTACTCCTGTTTACGTTTGGGTCAGTGGCCATCATTGCTGATTACAGTCTTGAGATGTTTTTGCGTAACACCAAGTTGTTATTTCAATCCACATCAATCACCAGCTCAACCATCTGAAGACCGTGAAGGGAAAAAAAACCTGCTTGTCTTCTGACCTTGACTGGGACCGCTCTTCAGGCTGGGTGCCAAGACTTTTCAGGCAGATACTAACTTACAGAAACCTCTCAGTAATTAGTTCCTAATCGTGTGGATTAATCTCAGCGGTTTCCTTTGGTCCGCTACTGGCATCCATGCCTTCAGTTGCCAAAGTCCACAATTTTAGAATTGTCTCCCAAAGTGTTTTCCACCTTCCTCTCCACATTTAAGATGCTGATTGAAACCTCCCTCCCAAGCCATGTTTATGAACGCCTCTCACGTGGCTCGCTGCAAATCCCTCTTTGACTGATATCCCTGTGGAGAGTGCTGGGATGTTTTTGTAATGTGTCAGGTGCTATATAAATGCACATTGTCCTTGTTCCTGAAACAAGGACAGCATACTTATCGCAAGTGTGCTCTGAATCACAAGCTAACCATGAGTGGCCCCAATGGAGAGCAGTGATTCATGTTAATGAAACATTACTGGTTGAAGTGACCCTCATTATTTCAATGTGTGTACGTGCGTGAACTTGTCTCTTGTGTATCTGTCTTTATTTGACTGTATGTCCTTATGCATGTCTGTGTCTATGTACATGTGTTCAGTATGTGTTTAGTTTAGAGATACAGCGCGGAAACAGGCCCTTCGGCCCATCGGGTCCGCGCCGACCATCGATCCCCGCAAATTAAAGGGCATGTCCCACTTAGGCGACTTTTTGGGCGAGTGCAGGAGACTGCGCTCGCCACATGATGGCCACATGGTCGCCACATGTTCGCTGGTGGTCTCTGGTGAGTCTCCTTCATGGTCGCAAGGAGTTCCCGCATTCTGGGAACTAGTCGCGGCCTCAGTATGGTCGACGCAAATATTTCAAAATGTTGAAACATTTTCTGCGACCAAAAATTGGTCACCATGGCGAAATCGATAGTCCTGTGGTCGTAGGTGCAGTTGTAGTGGGGTCACCGTGTCGTTGTCGGTAGTCGAGGTAGTCCTAGGTAGGTTTAGTTAATCGCCTTTGCTGACCGGTCATTTTCATTGCCTCATTGGGGAAAGAAAATGTAAGCACGAGTTTTCAGAACCAAGAATAACCGACCGTCAATGTTAAATGTCCGCTAAACCTCACAGCTGTGTATCTCTGGCTTATTAAACGTTGTCTGGCTTCTTAAGTGTCTCCATTCCATCACCCCCCTTCTCCCACCTTCTACTCCCCTCCACCCTCTTTTAAAGGACTTACCGTACACTGTGCTAGCCGTCTTAACTTCCCTGTTCATTGTGGTGTGTGTCTGTATCACCTTGGCTTTGCACCGTGTGAATTTCAGACAGCGCTCCCCCCGCTTGCCCTGGCCCCTCCGCCTTTGCGGTGTGTGTGTGTTCCACTCTGACAGTCGCCATTCCAGTTCCCGGTTTTCCATGCGACTGCCAGGAACTTGAGAGTCACCGGCAGTCTGCTGAAAAATCACCTAAGTGGGACAGGCCCTTCACACTATCCTACACCCACTAGGGACAATTTTTACATTTACCAAGCCAATTAACCTACAAACCTGTACGTCTTTGGAGTGTGGGAGGAAGCCAAAGATCTCGGAGAAAACACACGCAGGTCATGGGGAGAACGTACAAGCTCTGTACTAACAGCACCTGTAGTCGGGATCGAACCCGGGTCTCCGGCGCTGCATTCGCAGTAAGGCAGCAATTCTACCGGTGCTTGTGTGTTGGCTCAGGCATCTGCCTGCACGTCTGCCTTTCTGAAAGGGTCCATCTGTCACATATGTATGCAAGTGTTCTCTCTTTTACCGTGCATGTATATATCTGTATCTGTGTGTACCTGTACTTTGTGTGTGTTTGCGTGTCTGTGTGCGCGCACGTCTGTGTATGTCCGCTGTGCCAGTCCACTGAACAATGTATTTGACTGAATGTGTGTGTGCGCTTGTGTGTGTGTGTGCTTGTGTGTATGTGTGTGTGTGCCCGCTGTGCCAGTCCGCTGAACAATGTATTTGACTGAATGCTGCCTCTGTGTTTTTGAGGCATCATCCCCTTTTGTCCAAATTATTTGTTTGCAGGAGAATTAAAGGTGATGTCACTGCTTCAGACCTTCTGGAAAATCACTGCCTCTCAATGGTTGTCATTGTGTGGCATCTGATCCCCTCCCATACACAAGAACAACCCACTCCCAGCACTTACAGCTGCAGACATCACCATTTGAACCTCTGAGTCTTCAGTGAAACTCACAATTCCCAATTTATCCATGTTTGATATTGTTCGATCCCTTTCTGCAGTTCACAATCTGCAGACCACAATAATGGGCTTTTCTTTACTGTACTGTGTGTGTGGGTGGGAGAGTGATGGCCAGTGTGACCAAGAAAGAGAGAAAGAGAGAGAGAGAGACAAAGAGAGAGACAAAGAGAGAGACAAAGAGAGAGACAAAGAGAGAGAGAGAAAGAGAGAGAGAGAAAGAGAGAGAGAGAGAGAGAGAGAGAGAGAGAAAGAGAGAAAGAGAGAGAGAGAAAGAGAGAGAGAGAAAGAGAGAGAGAGAAATGGAGAGAGAGAAAGAGAGAGAGAGAAAGAGAAAGAGTGAGAAAGAGAAAGAGTGAGAAAGAGTGAGACAGAGTAAGAGTGAGAAAGAGAGTGTGTGAGTGAGAGCAAGAGAGTAAATTTGAGTGATAGTGGGTGGGAGAGTGAGAGTCTGTGTGTATGAGAGAGAGAGAGAGAGAGAGAGAGAGAGAGAGAGAGAGAGGAGAGAGTTAGAGAGAGAAAGAGAGAGTCTGTGAGAGTCTGTGAAAAAGAGAAAGACTGTGTGCCTTGTGAGTGTCCGAAAGAATGTATGAGTGTGAGGAAATGAGAATGCTTCTGTATGTGTGTGTGTTTGTCCATGAGCTGACACACACGCACACACAGACTCCAAGGTTTGTGTATGTTTCTTGGCTTCCAACCTTCCAATTTTCAGTGCCATAAGGAGGAGGCCACTTGTCCCATCAAGTCGGACATTATTCCGTAAGCTCATCACAGATATTATCACTAAGCCTCAATTCCCTAACCAACAAGAGACTTCAGTTTGAGTTCTGTAAGTGCCTGCTACCCCCTCCCTCCCTCACCCTTGCCCCCATTGTGAGGGAGGGGCTCCTAATCCTGCTCCCCTTTGACTTTACCAACACGCTTCATTGTGCTGGACTTTGCCCGGCAGAGGAAGTAGTTCTTCTCCCCGGATCCAATCAACAGCTGAGAAGCTGAGACTCCCACTCAATGTTCATATCCGTGGGACACGACCCAGGTCAGTGGAGCCTGGCCCACCACTGTGGTGGCCCTGGTCTCACTCCTCCCTGCAGCTACTGCACCCCCACTCCACAGAGCCCAGGACCGAACACAGTTTCGGCGAGAGGTCAGCTCCCAAATAATAATCATCGCCCAGTGTCCGCTCATCGCACACCACTAGGGATGTAGTTTAGGACTTCCAGACCAATAATTTGAGCTGTCTTTGTTGAGAATGGACGGGTGAAAACAGAAAGATTTTATTCAGGATAAGGTAAGCTGAGCTGCACTGAGCCCGGTGCCAGCACCGCTGAGCACTGTGTGCAGTCCTGGGCTTTGCAGAGAGAGTACATGCTTTGATGACGGAGTTGTGCAAGCAGCAACCAGCACAGAAACTGTGTGAAGGCTTAAATATCGAAGCTCTGCCAACTCTTGTGGCCTGGTGCCTTCGATATCACAGCCTCTTCCTTCAAGTCTCCTTCCTCCCTGCGTTGTGATTGACATACTCATGAAGAAAGTATGCCAGCACCTCTACTTTAGCCGATACTGAGCCGATCACATCGTCCCCACAGTAAGGGTCAGCATCTTTCCTATTCAAAAACCCTGGGTGGACAGGTCCATTCGCGTTGCCTTGAATGCTCGCACCGCTCATTCGGCCGGGCATCCGGCAATATGGACGACTACAAGGCGGACTCCTACAGACTGCCAAGGGAGGTGAAGGACGCAAAAAGGAGGTACAGGGACAGGATGGAGTCGCAGATGGAGCAGCAGGACACCAGACGTCTTTGGCAGGGGCTATGGACTATAACTAACTACCGGAGCAGCCCCCCCCTTAACCGCAAGTGCCGGCACCTCCCTTACTGATGACCTGAACTCTTGCTACACACAATTCAAAACGGGCAATGTCACCTCTAGTTCGCCATCTAAAGTCAACATCGCCAGCATGCTGGCTAGCGAGGTTGGAGGGATGTCCACCGCTGGGGATGTGCACACATTCTCGGTGTCCGAACACGACGTGAGGAGGGCTCTGACGCGTGTGAACACGAGGGAAGTTATAGGCCCAGGTGGTATATCTGGGCAAGTACTAAAGTCTTGTGCTACTCAACTAGCTCCAGTGCTCACTACAATATTCAACCTCTCCCTGGCCATGTCCGTGGTCCCTGCCTGCTTCAAAATATCCACCATTGTACCAGTGCCAAAGAATGCCTCTCCAGCTTGCTTGAATGACCACCGACCGGTGGCTCTCACCTCGGTGGTCAAGAAATGCTTCAAGAGGCTGACCAAGAACCACATCCGCGCCTTCCTCCCTCGCAACATAGACCCGCTACAGTTCGCATACCATCCGAACAGATCCACGGATGATGCAATCTCCCAAGTTCTGTCACCGCTCTCTCTCACCTTAACAGCCAGAAGGGGGGCTATGTGAGGATGCTGTTCATTGACTTCAGTTCAGCCTTCAATACGATAGTCCCCACCAGACTTGCTGAGAAGCTGCTGGAACTGGGGCTTAACACTCCCCTGTGTGCCTGGGTCCTGGACTTTCTCACTGCCAGGCCCCAGGTTGTCAAGATGGGGAGACCATACATCCAACCAACCCCCTCACCTTGAACACAGGATCCCTCCAGGGTTGCGTCCTCAGCCCCCTATTGTACTCCCTGTACACACATGACTGTGGGCTAGGTTCAGCTCCAACTCTATCATAAAGTTTACTGATGACACTGTGGTGGTGGGCCTGATCTCCGATAACGATGAGAAGGCCTACCGGGAGGAGGTGGCTGATCTGGCACTCTGGTGTCAGGACAACAACCTCCTCTTGAATGTCACTAAAACTAAGGAGCTGATCGTGGACTTTAGAAGGGCACAACATCAGAGGACGTACACGCCACTGGAGATAAATGGGACTACTGTGGACAGGGTGAGCAGCTTTAAATACCTGGGAGTCCACATCACAGACGATCTGACATGGACTACACACACTGCCACACTGGTGAGTAAGGCAAGGCAGCGCCTTTACCACCTCAGGCAGCTGAGGGAATTCAGAGTCTCTCTGAGGATCCTCCAGTGCTTCTACTCTGGGGCTGTAGAAAGCATCTTGTCCGGCAACATCACCATATAACCATATGCCAATTACAGCACGGAAACAGGCCTTCTCGGCCCTTCCAGTCCATGCCAACCATTTATTTTCCCCAAGTCCCATCTACCTGCACTCAGACCATACCCCTCCATTCCCTTCCCGTCCATATACCCATCCACTTTAGTTTTAAATGTTACAATCGATCCGTGGTTTGGGAACAGCTCTGCCCAGGAAGGCTCTGCAAAGAGTCGTGCGTTCGGCCAAACGCACTATGGGAACTACACTGGCCCCCCTGCAGGGCCTATACACCAGGAGGTGCAGAACCAGAGCCAGCAACATTATGAATGCCCCCAACTACCACAGCAACGGACTGTTCCAGCTGCTACGGTCAGACAAATGCCTCCGCTGTCACGCTGTGAAAACGGAGAGGATGCGACGGAGTTTCTTCCCACAGGCCGTCAGGACTGTAAACTCTTATTTCACCAGGGAACAATTTACTGTACTCATTTTTTGTTGTGTTGTGTCTTTTTCATTTAATTATTTTTTCCCTAACATGTAAATACTGATTCTGTTCTATTCTGTTCTGTAGTTTTTGCACAATCCGCAGGCATTGCCACTTTTCATTTCACTGCACATCTTGTATGTGTATGTGACAAATAAACTTGACTTGACTTTCTTAGAAGTTTTAAATATTTGGCACATCACCGAATACACTAGCAAACCTCTACAGATGTGCTTTAGAGGGTATCCCGACTGGTTGCATCATGGCCTATTCCAATGTAGAGGAACACAAGAGGCTACAGAGTTTGGTGGATTCAGCCCGGTTCATCACGGGCTCCACTCTCCCCACCATTGCGAGCATCTACACGAGGCATTGCCTCAAGAAGACGGCATCTATTATCAAGGATCCCCACCATCTGGGCCATGCCCTCTTGCATTACCATCAACTTGTTTCTAATTGATGTCTTATTTTGCAGTCTTTTTTTCACTGTCTAGTATAATTTATGTCTAATTTGCATTTTTGTGTGTTGTCTATGTGCGATGCTGCAGCAAGTAAGATTTTCATTGTACCGTGTACATCATTATACTTGTGTACACGACAATGAACTGGACTTGGTTTGACTGATGTGTTCCAAGCCAGGTTTGCATATTTACCACCTCGTGTGGAAGGGGCTGAAGTCGACTCACATGTTGGGCACGGCTGCCCCCTCTGCCACCGCACTGATTACAAACACCTTCCGTGTTGTATTATGTGACTTCTCATCTGAGAATCACAAGGTTGTGGGTTCAGGTCCCACACTGACCCCCGAGAACAAAAGCTCAAGATGACACTGGCAGTGCAGCCCTAAGGGAGTGCCGCATTGTCAGAGATGAGAACGTAAACTGACCTTCAGCGCCACTATCAGAAAAAAGAACTCAGGAATGACTTTAATTCTTCCCAGTGTCCTGGACTGATAATAATCTCTCATCCAGCCTCTTTGAAGCATCCCATGGTGGAAGTGTGTGCCACAGAAATGCAAATTTACTCCCTGGTCAACTTGTCCCTGCCCATCCAAAGCACCCTCTCCCCAGGTACTTTCCCCTGCAACCACAGGAGATGCAACACCTGTCCCTTTACCTTCCCCCTCGACTCCATCCAAGGACCTCAACAGTGTTTTCAGGTGAGGCAGCTGTTCACTTGCACCTCCTCCAACCTCATCTACTGTATGTGTAAGAAAGAACTGCACATGATGGTTTAAATTAAAGGTAGACACAAAATGCTGGAGTAACTCAGCGGGACGGGCAGCATCTCTGAAGAGAAGGAATGGCTGATATTTCGGGTCGAGTCCCTTCTTCAGACCCAAATCATCGCCCATTCCTTCTCTCCAGAGATGCTGCCTGTCCCGCTGAGATACTCCAGCATTTTGTGTCCATTGTCAGAGTGAGGCCCAGCGCAAATTGGAGGAACAGCACCTCATATTTCGTTTGGGTAGCTCACACCCCAGCAGTGTGAACATTGGCTTCTCCAACTTCAAATAGTCCTTGCTTTCCCTCTCTGTCCATCCCCTCCCCCTTCCCAGTTCTCCCACCAGTCTTACTGTCTCCGACTACATTCTACCTCAGTCACGCCCACTCCCCTGACATCAGTCTGAAGAAGGGTCTCAACCCGAAACGTCACACATTCCTTCTCTCCACAGATGCTGCCTGTCCCGCTGAGTTACTCCAGCATTTTGTGTCTACCTTCGATTTAAACCAGCATCTGCAGTTCTTTCCTACACATTCATAAAACCATTGATTGGGTCACACCTGAGGAACTGTGTGCAGTTCTGGTCACCAAGCGACAGGAGGCAGTGATGGCGCTGGAGAGGCTGCAGAGGAGATTCACCGGGACCGTGCCTGGATTTGAACCCGACATATACAAGGAGAGATTGGATAAGTAGATGCATGATAGACTGCAGATGCTGGAATCTGGAGCTGCTGCAATTGTAAACTTCTCCCTCTCAGCAGCTCACCGATGGAACAAAGACGTGTGACCCACTTCCCCATTTGTCACAGACTGACTGAAGCAGGGACAATGGACTAATATGGATAGTACAGCAAGCGGTATGGAAATGTTGGGCTGAAGGGCCTTTTCTGTGCTGTAGGCCTCTTGTGGAGGTTCAGTGACATCCAAAGCCCTGCAGCCGTCAGTATGACTTTGGTTAACAAACTGTTACACCAACAAGGAACCTTGGACATTTCCAGTCCCCGCTTCTCACACAAGCCCTGTCGAGGCAGTTCCACTCTCTGTGACATCGGGTGCCGGCTTTCCCTTTCCCAGTAATGTTGTGGAGAGGATGGAGTGTCCCTTCTCCACCCCACCACCTCTCCCTCCTCCCCTCTGCTTCTCCTCCCCACTCCCCCCTTATCTCCTCCTCTCCTTCACCTCCTCCCCCACCCCATCTCCTCCCCTTCCCTCTGCCCCCTCACCTATCTCGCTTCTCTCCATCCTTCCTTCCTTCCCTTGCTCTCCCGCCCCCTCTTCCCCTCCCACGTCCCGCTCATTCCCTGCCTCCCACGGAAGCCTGTTATAGCTACGGATTTGAAACACTAATATAGCAGTGCCACTCAATGATTGCAGCCCACTGATGGAACAGACCAAGTCTGTTCAAATTTCAAGAACGCCTCGAGTCATTTCTCGCAGGAGGCGATGAGATGGTCTAATTGCTTTGCTGGTTCAACCTGCCACAGCTAAACCGATGTGGCAAACTCCACTCTCCCGACCGTTCGCAGAAACAAGTCTTGCACAGATCTCGAATCTGCTCGGATAATTTCACTTCATGCATGATTTATGTTTTTTTGTGTGTTGCTTGAGCCCCTGTGCCTGTGATGTCGCTGCAAGCAACACTTTCATTGCACCTGTACCTGGCGGTATGCGTGCACACAGCAATACACTTGATTCAATTTGAAGGGCATCAGATAGGGTGGTGTCTTCAGGCAGAATGGATGATAAATGGTTGTGGGTGGCTGGAGGAGAACTGGAGGAGAATATGTTGTTCCACACAGTCAGTTGTTGGGAAGATTCAGCAGGAACTCCCAAACAAGAGAAGTGGCTGCAATGCACGTACAGGAACAACTGTGGGGAATGAGCAATGGAGTGGGACAGAGAGCTAGCATTGAGTCAATGGGCCAAGTGGTCTTCTTCAGTGCTCTATCATTTTAGCAACATGGTTAACACTCGTTGAAAATGGTCCAATACCCTGTGACTCTTGCATATTGTCTCAGTGAACTATTTCTATACACTTTGTACTTAATCTAGGATCAATGCTTTGCTGAACATTATGAAACAAAAATGCTTTAACCTTGGCATACGTGACAATAAACCAAACTAAACCATTGAGCTCAAAATGTTTGCTTGTGTTAGTGGCTGGCAACTAAGGCCAGGCCCTGGGACACCATCCTGATGCCACCCAATCTGTGCCTTGGGTCACACCCATATGGTTTGGGGAAGTTGTTCAGGGCACCCAGACAGTTTGGTGGTTTGGGCAGGACTGACTTGGATTGTCTTGCTACTAATGTAGGCCAGCAGTGTGATGGGAGAGGGACTGGGTGGGAGCAGTGCAGACTTCATACAACCATTGCTGATGCTGGCTGGTTGCTTGCACTAATTGCACTGGCCCCCTGCTGCTTGTCCTGACTCTGATCCACAGCTTAGCTGCTGCTCCTTCACTCACACTACAGCTGCTACGGCAGAAGTCTCCGCACCTTCATCATAAATCCAGCCACTGTGAGTGGGTTGTGCGCAGAGAGAGGAAAAACAAGAGGAAAAAAACAGCAGAGGGAGAAAGAAAAAGTGATTTATAAAAATAAAAAAAAGAGAAAATTAAAAAAAATACAAGACTAACAGTGAATGGGAAAAGAATGAATGATAGAAGAGAGAGAGAGAGAGAGAGAGAGAGAGAGAGAGAGAGAGAGAATGAATAGGCAGAGAAACTAAATAACTATTGCAGATAAAATAAATTGATGGAATTACTGTAAAGCAAAATATAGACTCATTCAGCGAGTGACCTTTGATATTCAGGCTCCAGTATTTTGAGTTGCAACGACAGCCTCATCATTCAGTGAAAACATTCAGTGGCCACCAGAATGTTCCTTGCCCTTCCTCCTTGGCTCTGTGCCCTCCTCCAACCAAAATATTTACTTGTGTCGGAAGGAACTGCAGATGCTGATTTAAACTGAAGATGGACACAAAATGCTGGGGTAACTCAGCGGGTCAGTCAACATCTCGGGAGAAAAGGAATAGGTGACGTTTCGGGTCAAGACCCTTTTATTTGCTTGGTGTTTACCTGAAAGGTGCAAAGGCCTCCCCGGGACAAACCCTCATCACCAACTCAGGACTTTGGAAGTGTCTGGAATGGTATTTGCATCCACAAATGTAAAAGTATTTCATTAAGTGCCTTCCACTAACACATGCACACTGCGTCTTCTGAATAGCCAGTAGTAAACACATGGTCACATTTGAAAATGAGACACTTTGAGCAAATCTAGGTTGTTTGGCATTGTAAAATCAAGGAGAAATACCTCATGGAAACATGCATTTCAACCCACTGAATCAACACCGACTATTAACTACACTTTTGCAATAACTCTACGTCCTATTTTTCCATTCTTCCCACGTTCTCATTAAATCCTCCCAGATTTCACACTCACGTATGCACTAAGAGCAATTTACAACAGCCAATTAAACTACAAACCTGCCTGTCTTTGAGGTGGGTGGGAGGGTATTGAAGCAGCTGAGGAAAACCCACGCGGTCACAGGGGGAATGTGCAAACTCTAACAGACAGCACCCGAGGTCAGGATCGAACCCGGGTCTCCAGGGCAGCAGCTCCAGCCGCACCACTATGCTGTTAATTATTTGCAATTGTTCATAGTTATTTATCTGAAGTTGTGCATCTACAAAGAGGTGATTATCTTAAAGGGGTGAGAGCAAGAGTGGTAGAATTCGCAAAATGGGAGTAGGAGCAAGTTATCTCCATCAACGGACTATTTAATAAGCATAAACATTATAGTTTAATTCACATCTCCCTGTTATGCCATTACCAAAGTGAAAAGAAATTATGTAGAAATAAGGATCCGCTGGTTAATAAACAAAAGGACACAAAGTGGTGGAGTAACTCAGCAGTTCAGGCAGGAAGAGTCTCGACCTGAAACATCACATATTCATGTTCTCCAGAAATCCTGCCTGACCTGCCGAGTTATTCCAGCACATTGTGTCCTTTTGCAGAATTAGAACAATATTGAGTGATGCTTTCAACTCTTTCACACCATTAAACCAAGTATGACATACCCTCCAAGAGACCCGAACAACCCTTGGATTAATTTGTTTCTATTCAATTGGATTACCTTTGAAGGATGATATGTTATCTGGTGATGTTACATTGACTAGTCTCTCGACCCAGGAACAATGCATCGCATCATTGGCACTGCCTGGGCACTGAATTAAAAAAAGACTGCTTACTCCTCCTCGTCTCAGCCTGAGCTGCACGACAACAAGTGAGGAGTTCCTCCAGAAGCAGCAGGGAGCTCCTCTCCCCACCTTCATTCAAGCTTCCACCATCACTCACACAGAACAAGTGCTCCACAGTAATGAGATCCATAATCAGTCAATTCCACAGTGGTGCCAACACACTCCTTGAGCCTTCTGAACCTTCCACTGGGATTTTGCAAGGGCTTTGCACCTCATAATTCAAAACCATCCGGCAAACTCATAAGGAGCGTCAAGTGAACCAGCATCAAACATTTTTGCATCACTCAGTACTTGAGCAAGATTATCAAATGATTTTCTTTTCTGCACAAATATGGTACCAGGGATATTTTGCTTTGTATATCGCCTCAAGTAGTGGTTACCCTTGATAACTTGGTGGTTAGGAGATTAATAGCACATGTGCACAGAACATAAACTGTCCAATTTATCATTTAATTGCTCAGTTGAGACAAGTAGATTTTTCAAATTCTATCACAGGTGTCACACAGGGAGTTGTCTGTTTTATAATCCAGCCATTTCAGAGAAAATGCCTGTGGCACATGGTACAATAACCTAAAATGGGATCCAATAAATTAGCTTTGTTTTAAAATATAGCTTCCCCAGAAACTAGAATGTGTTTGATCAACAGCTTCACTCTGTCTACCACATCAGTTTTAACTGTAAAATGTTAACAATTTGGGGATTGCTGTAAAAACAGAACCGCAAAGACACCATACTTTTGCTATTAAATAATCGTTTGGATCAAAATGAAAATCTTTGTGCCAATGTTAACCCAACACTACTTATAGAAAGAGCCAGCAGTCTCCCAATCAATGGGCAGCACAGTAGCGCAGCTGGTAGAGCGGCTGCCTCACAGTGCCAGAGACCCGGATGGGATCCTGACCTTGTGTGTTGGCAATGTGGAGTTCGTATGTTCTCCCTGTGATTGCATGCGTTTCCTCCGTGTTTCCCTCCACATCGCAAGGACGTGCAAGTTTGCAGGTTAATTGGCCTTTGCTGCTCCCAGTGTGTTGGAAGTGGATGAGAAAGTGGGAAAACATAGAACTAATGTGAACGGGTGATCGAAGGTCGTTGTGGACTCGGTGGGCCAAAGGGCCTGTCTTCTCAAAATGAATCTAATCCAAACCAAAATTACACGAAGTTCCTACACATTGCATTGTTAAAGTCCGGATACTGAGCCCAGCTTTGGGCACCTTCAGTTGTAATGACTATAGAGAAAGCAGAAACCAGAAATGGAAGTACAGAAGATTAAGAGGGATTTGGTAATTCTTTCAAACTATGAGCTTGGAGAGATAACAATTCCAGTAACTTGAAAATGGAAATTGTCAAAATACCAAAGAGAGAACATGGGAAAAATGTAGAAACAAGGAACTGCAGATGCTGATTTACACAAAATGACACAAAGTGCTGGAGTAACTCAGCGGGTCAAACATAATCTCTGGAGAACATGGATAGGTGATGTTTAGGAACATGTTTATTTTCCCAAGATAGGGGTTGTTATGAATGAAATTAAGTTATTGTTCAAAGTGAAACTGATGAAAAGGAGATTGTTGACATTGTTAGTAATTGTAAGAATAAAAAATCTACAGACTGGAATGACATTGATATGGCTTTAATCAAGGTAGTCATTGGTGTAATTGTAAAACCCTTAACTTATATTTGCAATTTATCTTTCAAAACTGGTGTATTTCCATGTAAAATGAAAACTGCCAAAGTCATCCCACTATACAAAGCTGGAGACAGAAATCAATTTACAATTTACAGGCCAGTGTGGTTACTCTCTCAGTTCTCAAAAATATTAGAAAAACTGTAATTAAGTAGATTAGATAATTTTATCGAGAAGCACGAATTGCTAGTCGATAGTCAATATGGATTCAGGTCAAACAGATCGACATCCATGGCATTAATGGAGTTAATTGAAGACATTACCAGTTCTATAGATACCAAGAAATATGCAGTGGGTGTATTTATAGATTTGAAAAAAGCATTCGATGCAATTGATCATCATTTGCTAACCAAAAAACTGGAAAAGCATGGAATCAGAGCGGTTGTACTAGAGTGGATGAGAAGCTACATAAGTAAAAGACATCAGTTTGTGCAACTAGGGGACTGCAAATCAACAGGCTTAGAAATAACTTGTGGAGTCCCACAGGGGTCAGTTTTGGGCCCCAAATTATTTATTTTGTATATCAATGATATATGTAGGGTGTCAAACCTCTTGAAATTTGTGTCATTTGCAGATGAGACTAATATCTTCTGTGATGGGGACAATTTGCAGCAGCTTTTGGAGGTGGTCACAGCAGAAATGAGTAAACTAAAAACATGATTTGATTTGATTATTAAATTTAAACAAAACCAAACTTATGCTGTTTGGAAAATGCAAAATAAATACACAAGTAAAAGTAATGATAAATAATGTTGAAATAGAAAGAGCGTATGAAAATAAATTTCTGGGTGTGATTCTTGATCACAAAATCATATAAAACATGTGAGAGCAAAAGTAGCACGGAGTATTGGAGTGATGGGGAAAGCAAGGCATGTTTTGAATGAGAGAGCACTGTATATTGTGTACAGCTCACTGTGTTACCGTATTTAGATTACTATGTGGAAGTATGGGGCAACACCTACAAAACCACCTTACAATCACTAAGCACACTACAAAAAGGAGCTATTCGTTTAGTAAACAATGTAGGATGTCATGACCACACCAATATACTGTATTTAAAATTAAACACCTTAAAGATTAAGAATCTGGTAGAATTTAAGACTGCACAAATAATTTATAAAGCAAAAAATAAACTGCTACCTGTAAACATACAAAAACTGTTCAAAGACAGAGAGGGGGGTTACAACTTTAGAGGGGAACTAAACTTGAAACAGCATTATGCTCGGACCCATTTAAAAAGTATGTGTATTTCCATTTGTGGGGTGGTTTTGTGGAATGGTCTTGACGAAACGATTAAACAAAGTATGAATATACTTTGTATGCAATATACAAAGTATGCAATTTAAAAAAATGTACAAAAGATATATCCTTGAAAAATACAGGAATGAGGATGTAAATCTCACAGATGTTAATGGTGCTTGCTTTTTTGTTCTTTTCTTTTTTTTATTTTTATTAACAGCTTGATTGGAGTAGTTTTATTTGAA